>JANHZU010011111.1:148962-169751 GCA_032468055.1 Acrochordus granulatus | reverse complement strand
GTCCAGCCAAACCCACACCCATCACATCTACAATACTATGTAACCATCTCATCCTCTGCTGTTCCCTCCTCCTTTTGCCTTCAATCTTTCCCAGCATCAGGGTCTTTTCCAATGAGTCCTCTCTTCACATTAGGTGGCCAAAATATTTGAGCTTCATTCAGTATCTCTCCTTCCAATGAACAATCAGTTGATTTCCTGTAGGATTGACTGGTTTGATCTCCTTGCAGTCCAAGGGATTCTCAAGTCTTCTCCAGCACCACAATTTGAAAGCATCAATTCTTCTGCACTCAGCCTTCTTTATGGTCCAACTCTCACAGATATGCGCCTTACTCATATGGTTCCCATCATAAGGATGTAATGGTGCATGGCTGTTGCTCTATTCATTGAGTTTGAGTTCCATGCCATCTAGTGGCTTCTTAAGAGATTTGAATATCATATACTTCAGAACCACTATTAAGATTCTGAAATGCTTCCATTTGTATGTGCACATACATGAACTCATGCATATATACATCCACAGAAGCAAATGTTTATTCTTTCCTTTGAAAGAAAACAGTGTGTTGTTCTTTGCTTTATGATTGTTATTCTGGTGTATTGTATGGCTTTAAATGTTGCCTATTTTACTAGGGCTTCCCTGGCCTCAGAGGAGAAAAAGGAGAAAAGAGTGAAAGAGGAGAAAAGGTTGCTATCACTTTCAAATTCACGGAATCAAGTATTTGTCTTCTCAGAACTTCAAAAAATCTCTATATTTTTGTTCTCTCCTATAATCTAAGTGGGATTAGATATAGATTATTAACTATATTCTAACAAGGCTAAATCTATTAGCGTAGCATTTTGTACAAATACTATCCTTCACCTTAATGAGAAAGAAAAACTCATTTTAGTCAAGGAATTCACATGATTATATGGCTTCATTTTTTGTACTGGAAGGTTAGTATTTTTTTTTAAAAAGGCATATTGAGTATTTTCTTACTTTATTTTCACATCCACATAAAACATCTCTGCATTAGGAAATTGCTTTAAGAACATATAAAGTACAATATTTCTCCTTGATATGCTACTTTTCCACATATGTATATAGAGAAACATTTAAGAATGAAATAATTTATAACTCATACTTGCATTAAGCCCACTTTTTTTTGTAAACTCTTTATTACAAATTACAGACCTAATTTAGGCTTGGCAGCACCATGTCTAAGCTACCTATGATGCCCATATTTAAATAAAACATTTCATAACAGTCTCAATGTCCCACGATTTCCAATTCTTCTCTGAGATTACAGGCAAGGATATATCTATGTATATCTCATTAATCCAGGACATGTCATGTAGCAAAATTGCAAAAAAATGATGCACACCAAATTTTAAAAGGCAAGTGGACTTTTAAATGTTACAGAGAAATGTTTCAACTCCAATCCAGGAATCTTTTTCAGTCTCATATAAAAAGAAAGATGATGTGGAAAATATGAATACATTTCTTAAAAGGGGAGCCAAAAACTGTGAAACCCAATACCCTGGTTTTCATGGAACAAGCTGAAAAAAAGAAGTGATTGGCAGTAAAGAGAGAGGTCTCAAGTTTCAGTTTAATCACATCTGCTCTAGCCAGAGGTCCATTTTGCATACATGCTGAAGTGGGGTTGTAAACGGGGCAATTGAAATCGTCTCTTCTCCCTTGTTAATTGAAGGATTTAATGTATATGCTTTTTTTTATCCCTCTTGAAAGCCAGTTCATTTCTCTATCATGAATTTGACATCTGCAGTCTTAGCTGAAGTGTCCTTTTTCTCTAAGATGTACACATACAGCCAATTTTTCTGAAAAATTATGTTGATTAAATCTATTATAAAATTTCTGTTTTGTTTCCCCAATGTAAAATCCTGAACAAACTTTATTACATTGAATGGCATAAATGACATCTTTCTGTCTTTGTTTGGAAGCCTTGTCTTTGGGATGTCCTCATATTTATTTAATGTATTCATTGGTTTGAATTGAACCCTAATATTATGTTTACTGAAAATTCTTCTAAGTTCCTCTAATACTCCACCAACATATGGAATGGTTACATTGCTTTGTCTGTTTGAATCCTTTTTCTTAGAAACAGAAAAGGAACCATTAGATCTTTTAGAGGCATTGTGAAAGGACCAATTTGGTTAGCCACAATTGCTAAGAGTTCTTGTGATATGCAAATTTTCCTTGATGGAAGTTTCCTTAAAGGTAAAATATCAGCACAATGTTTTAAAGTCCTGATCACTCCCAATTTATGTTCCAAAGGATATTGGGGATCAAAGGATAAATACTGATCTCTGTGTGAGGGTTTGCTGTAAACTCCAATATCCAGGCTCCTGTCTTCTTTGATGTGTATGGCACAGTCCAGAAAAGCCAAAAAATTATCTTTAACATCCTCACATGTGAATTGGATGGTACTGTCAATGGCATTGAAATGTTGTGTGAATGCCTCCAATTCATGTGTTTTAATTTTGACCTAGGTATCACCACAAATCTAAATGAGGGGGGTCAACCTATGAAAGGGTTCAAAGCATTGATTTCAAATTCTTCCATATAAAGAATGGCTACAATTGGAGATACAGATGACCCCATTGCACAGCTGTATTTGTGTCTATAAAAAACATCACTGAATTTGAAATAAGTGCTTGTCAGGCAGAGATCTGACAAGACTTTTCAATAAACATAGTATTTATAGTTCAATTAAAACCAATGAATACACTTAAATAAAAATTAGTACATCCCAAAAACAAGATTCCCGAACACAGACAGATGCCATTTATGCCATTCAATGTAATGAAGCTTGTTCAGAATCTTACATTGCAGAAACAAAACAGAAATTATATAAGAGATTCAACCAACAAACTTCTTCAGAAACATCAGCTGTACATCTTCATCTTAGAGAGAAAGAACACTCCATTCAAGATTGCAGATTTCAAATTCTTGATAGAGAAACCAACTGGCTTTCAAGAGGGATAAAAGAAAGTATATTCATTAAGACATTAAATCCTTCAATTAACAAGGGGGAAGGGACAAGATTTCAATTGCTCCCTGTTTACAACCCCACTTTGGCAGGTATGCAAAACAGACCTTTAGCTTGGACAGAGTAATTAAACTGAAACCTCTCTAATCTTTATTGCCAATCTCCTGTTATTTGAGCTTGTTACATGAGAACCAGAGTATTGGGTTTCACAGTTTCCTCCCCACCCCCCTTTGTAAAATGTGTTCATATATTCCATATCATTTTTCTTATATGAGACTGCAGAAGACTCCTGGATTAAAGTTAACTGTTTTCCTGTAACATCTTAGTGTGTAAGATTTTTTTGCAATTTTGCTGCAGGCAAGAATATGTGTTGCTAATTTTGTGAGATTGTTTATTTATTTGAAGCCTTTTTATTTGGTACCTAACAACGTCCTATATAAGCAACTTCTCTATAGTAATGGAAAACACCTTAATTTCATTGAGCTAATTTCTTGGATCGCTGCCTTTTGTCCATTGCTCAGTTAAATGATTCTATAGGAAGGGTCTGAAGCCGTGCCAGTCATTTGATGCAAATGGATAAAACATTCTATTGGGCAGAGTTTAAGAAGAACTAAGCGCTAGCTGAAGGTTGGGATTTGGACACTGAAATTTTTAAAGAATTTTTACATATATATACATTTTAATGTCAACAGGGAGAAAGAGGATTGCCGGGCAGAAAAGGAGCAAAGGGACAGAAAGGAGAACCAGGCCCCCCTGGATTAGATCAGCCTTGCCCAGTGGTATGATTTTATATTTTATATTGGTATATAATTTTGTATTTTTGGTGGATTGAACAACTGTAGTTTAAGAAACAATCTATTTCAAAACATTCAAGAAAGAGGCTTTTGTCTAGAAAAGTGTCTAAGTGAATGCTAATACTTCTGATTATTGACCTTTTTTATGCCCTCAGACCGGAATGTGCTTTTGCTGTATAATATTAAACAGATGGCTAAAAACATCTCACAAGCCATCCTAAAAGCCACATTTCTCCCCTCTCATTTTATGACAATATCATCTAATGCTTTGCTTCATTACAAAAACAGAAAAGTCTGATATTCCCCTATCACTTTTCAGTTTTATTCTGAATATTGTGAAGCCTTTATCGCAAAAGTAGCAGCCTTACAGCCTTCATTTGTGGTTTCTAATTTTGGTCACATCACCAAAATTCCATTTTCAATGATACCATTTTTTGCAGTTCCTCCCCTCCCCCCCAAAAAAATAAGGGTGGCAGTGGGCATAGGAGTCTTTTGCAAATCATACTGCTTCCAATGTTCATCCTTTAAAACAGTCAACCCACGAAATGTAGGTCTTTTGAGAGGAAGCAAACAAAAAACAGGGTGTGGGTTGAAAAAATCAGATCCATCAGGTCACATCATTTCATCACCAGAAGGCCACTTGTTGGGAGTCTGGCTCTCCATTGGTTGCCCACTCCAGCTATGAGGTTTCTGGTCAGGGTCTGAATTTTTCCTTACTTCTGTCCCTTCTTTCTTTCCTATTAACCTTTTCTCCATTTTCAATTAACAGTTCATTTTTAAAGGGGAACCAGGTTTACCAGAACTGGATGGTGTGGAAATGCTCTATCCTTTGGTACAGTATCTTTCTCTTCTTTCTTTCTCTTGCATGACTTTTTCTGCTTGACATTTTCCCATTTTCTCCCTTCCTCCCACCCTGGAAACTACCTTTCGCTTTTACAGTGGGTGGCTACACAATAGAAAACAGAATACTGTAAATGTTTTAATATGAAGCTCTGTTTGGAAAGAATATACATTTTCAAACATTTAGTACCATTGAATATACATTTTGAAGTGGTACCTGGTACCACAGAATTAAAGAAATAAATGTAAGTTCTCGAGCATCATTTTTCTCAAAGCATGCTCTTGGAAATAGCTTGGCACGCTCCCCTTGGCATTCCAAACAGGGGCTATGCATGGTGAAGAGCTCAGTTTGAGTCTTGGTTTCTCCATCAAAGACTGAAAGAATATTCCAAGAGTGTGCCAGATTAGGATAGACTAACACAGGTGCATTAAATTTCCGAGGTCTAGCATATAATCTTCACTTCACACCTCTCTCAAAAATATTTCTTTTGGGTCTTCTAAAGCTCCATCTTAAAGTTTCCAAGATTGGACCAGAGTTTCACTACTTAGAGCATAGGAAATGAAATTCTGAGACAATCAATCACAATGGCAACAGAGTTGTTGCTGTGTGTGTTTGTGTATTTGAAATATTTTAGAAGTAGAACCTGCTAGACTAAAATAATGTTTGAGCAAGTTGACTGGTATTTCACATAGGATGTGGTAAACGGGAAGTATTTCATTGGCATATGTGGCTACATGATACAAGTATATTGCTCTGTGTTTTAGCAATAACTCAGTCAAATGTTCATAATGTATAGCTATTTTTCCCTTTGTGTTAATTTTAAGGTTTCTTGGTTTCTGTTGTACCACTTTTCCTTTTTCCTCTACCTTTGATTTGGTCCTGAGAAAGTATGTTTGTTTAGGCTGATCAGTATGATCCACAGAAGTATAGCTGTCACACATCTTAATATTAGTGGGAGATGGAGATGATTCAAAGCACCAGGACATTTCTTTTTAAGCTTAAATCTGGGCTATTTCAAATCACTGTTTTACTTTTAACAAGTGATTTGCTTCGTAAGATATTTTCAGGTTTGTCTGATCTCACTATTCTCTTTTTGAACAATACGTGTATCTTAGTTTGTTGGATTATTAAAGTTTGTTACTGATTGAACTCCATCAAACAGCTAATACTAAACAGGAGAAACTTCAAAAATCTCATCAAAATCCTGGACTGGGAGGATATTCCAATTCAACTCTTCCTAATTTAAGTCTGCTTCATCTTTTGATTGTTTCTATCTGTGAATCTCATGGTTGACATTAGTTGTTCTGTTTCCTTGCTTTTTTTAAACCCTGGTCTGCTCTGATTCCTGTCAGGTTTTGTAATCATTGCTACATCACTCTTTGGCATTAATTTATCTGATAAAGGCTTAGAGGAAATTGGAAAAACTAAAATCTGATGTGAAGTCCATAAATAGCATTACTTACTGTATTTTATTCCAATTGTTTTTTAAAATCTAGATGCCTCAAGTTTTATGGAGCACATCTTGTTTGTGCAAATTGGTTGCAGGACTTGTTGTTTCAAGCGCATAGCTGATGTTACATTGTGAATGTTTACATAGCTAATGTCACAATGGTACCAAGATTTCATGTATCTAGTGCAATTATGTGTTCTGTAAAGTTTGCATGTGTAAAAACAATAGCTTAATTCTGCCATTCTAAAACTCTGGGGGCTTGCAAAGGCCAAAAACTAAATGCCAGCCAAGGAATGTGTCATTCCCCAATTGATAATGTAAACTGAAAACATGGACATGGTAGATAATAAAGAAAAACATACCTAAGAAGTAATTGATGAAGTAGTTGATGAAGATTCTCAGTCATCTAGGTAGAGTTGTCTGGGGGTTGACTCATGGCAACTGGACTTCTATTCTTGTTGGTCAGAAACATTTTGCTGCATATCCAAGCAGCTCCTTCAGTCTAAGAAAAAGTTGGTTAGGGGACCCTATATTTATCTTCCAAGATGGCTTTATTTCTCATCAATCATGAGAATCATTTCTCATCAATTATTTCTGATTAGGCTAATTAGTTGCTCTTCCTAGTAGCTGCTGCAGACTTTCCAGAATCATGAATAAAGTAGTGTTTGTTTCTTAAATGTTTTCCAATAATACAAAACTATTATTTTGTTATAGGGTCCAGATGGATTACCAGTACCAGGATGTTGGCACAAGGTATTCTAAATATATTTGATTTTTTTTTGTCTTGAATTTGGAGTTTTGTTAAGCAACTGGATAAACTGAAGTAAATCTGGATATTGTGCGTTCATAGCCCCGTTGATTTGCTGTGAAACAGCCTAAGGTGCTCCATTTGTACTGTTCTCCCAGAGTGAAGAGACTCCTCATATGATTCTGTTTTGCGGAAACTCCTAACAACACTTTAATGGACAGAGGATACTCTCCACTGCAGGTGTTTACCTTCTATTTAGGGAGAGTAAGGCTAATATACACAAGTCCTTTTGGCCTTGAACACAGATTGATTTTCTCATTTTCATAACACTGAATAAGAAATATGGTGATGTATCAGTAACATTATCAAAAGAGGACTGAGCTAGAAACAAGTGAATATCCCCTATGTATGTCAAATGTATGTTTTAAATTATAATTAACGTTAAGAGTTATATGGAATATATATAATGTCTATCTGGATTTGTATTGGCACAAAAATCTGGCTTTACTTCAGTTTCAACATGATATGCATCTTGCTTTTCAGTTGCTTTTAGATTTGTATTTCATGTGCTTTTAACCATTTATTTCAAGCTATATTAGTAGCAACATTGCTCATAGGAGTGGAAGGCGAATGTTGGCAGAGAAACAGCAACTTTCCTCCTTAATATAAACCTCATTCTTTCAGTCAGGTTTTGCTAACCACATTTTGATTCACACACTTTGGGTAATGAGGTAATGAACCTGAGTAAAGGAGACCTTCTAATTGCCTTAAGGATGAAAGATCATTGCCATGATCTTTACCACTGCCAAGGTAACAAGATTAATTTTGCTGCTTTGCAGGCGTTTTAGTACCCAGCAGCAAAACCCAGATAGTGAGCTGACATCAAGGATGATTTCCACAAACACATTTTTGTGTCCCTGTTATTTCTCCTAATTCCTGTCAAAGTAAATGGCATGTTCCTATTTCTAAAAAATAGTTTGTCATTTGTCTTTGAAAGAGAAAAGGGAAATCTATTCTAATTCTTCATACATCTGTCATGAACCCTAAAAATACAGATACTTTATAATGTTTTAGTTTGTCTGCATGTCTCCTAACTGCATTTCAAAGATGCCTCATTTACTGCTCTTTAAGGACATGTTTTCATGACTCGTCACATAGTTGAGGTCACCTTACTTCACAGTTGTGAGATCTGAGGTTAAGGTGGTTTTTTTTTCATCTTTTCTCAACACAATCTTTCTACATCCTTTGCAATGTTCAGACAGGAATAATAGAGATAATGCAGCAGACCCTGAGACAATGTTCCCAAAGCTTCCTGTGTATAACAGGCAACAGATGAAAAGATCTGTTTCTTTGCTAGTAAAATCCAGCTCAGTGTCATTAAAAACAAACAGTCTAGCAATATTTGCTCCAAGAGGATCTTGTCAAAGAATGGACACTATGTACACTACAATTAATCAGTTGAATTAATGCTAAACATCAATTATGGATCCTTTCAGGTGAATCATTTCTTGTACTAGCAGCCAAAAGACAATGTGCCAATTATTCCATCATTCTCTTCTATATAGATTTGGGTTTGTGATCAGACAGACAGCTACTTTATTAGCGCAAAAGACCTGCTTGAAACCAAAACTGAGACACCCAGTTAAAATCACGCTAAAACTTAATAATTATAAAACTCTTTGGTCAAAGTATAACATATAGCTATAGTGGAAGAAATTCTCTACTTTATGTCATAGTATACTTAACAGAAAAGAAAGCAGAGCTTCTCCATCAAAACCTGCTCCATGTTATATATAGAGTGGAACCTCGGATTGCGAGACTGATCCGTTCCGGAAAAACACTCTTAATCCGAAATGCTCTTAAACTGAAACGAGGTTTCCCATAAGAAACAATGAAAAGTTGGATGATCTGTTCCACGCCCCCCAAAATATTCACAAAAAAATCATTTTCAACAGAATTTTATGTAGAAATAATGTCTGAAACAAGTAACGATTAATACATAATATAAAGCAAAAATAGAAAAAACTAACCAGCACTTATGGGTCTGCTCTGAGGCAGATTTTGGCCTCGGCTGCTGCTAGGCTAGCTACTGTCCGGTGCCCCCTGCTGGATCGGAGGATCCGCTGCTACCACCACTAGAGATAAAAGGGTCTTTTCCCATTTTCCTCAGCAACGTCTCTCCAAGGGTCTTTCCTGGGCAGTTTGGAAATGTTTCTTGTCTTAACCTGCCTCTGTGCTATGAGGGGAGAAGAGATGGGCAGCAGAGGACGGGCTGGCGGTTTGTGTGTTTTTGTGTGTGTGTGTGCGTGTGCTTTGAGAACAGTCCCGGCTGGTGAGAGGAGGGAGAGGGGACTGCCTGGAAGGAGAATCCAGAGTCTGAAGTCTCGGGAGTTCTTTCTCATTGATGCCTTTCACTTAATTTACACTGTTTACACAGTGAGAGAAGAGAACCATTGGCTCCACTGTGAGATTTCCCGCGCGAACTCATCATGCGGTGCTCGTCTTGCAAGTTTCTGCTCATCAACCGAAATAAATTTTATTAAAAAGTTTTGCTCGTCTTGCGAAAACCTCGTGCACTGAGGTGCTCACAATCCAAGGTTCCACTGTAGTTTTGATGGAGAAGCTCTGCTTTCTTTTCTGTTAAGCATTATTAAGTCAAACAAACATTTCTTGTAGAAATATTTAAAAAGCTGCATTTTAAAGAAGCAATCTATGAGAAAAAATGCATGCGTGTGTTTTAAAACATGTATTGCTTTATTTTGTTTTGCAGTGATTCTACAAGCATGGACTGTGTAAATAAATAGTGGGATAAATGTTTATTTTTATTATTTTTTTATACAAAAAGAGGAAAATGTCACAAAAACAATGTTTTCAACAGTAATATATTGATCTTCTAATACTGAATATTGTCATATATGGATTTTTTAAAATATAAACATTCCTGAGGTCCACAAGACAGACTATACTGACACACACACACACACAGAAGCACTCAACATTCTGAAAGAGTCAGGAATGGATGTCACTTGCTGCTAATGCTAATGTGTGGATAACCATATTGAAAAAAACTTGCTTTATTGCATGGAGAAAGAACATCCCTGGACAACCTTTTTAGCTTTCAACTTTCTAACTTTATTGCACATAGACACAGGCACAAAAGGGAGAGAAAACAAAAAGGAAAAAAAAGATGCAGCTCTAGAAATTGAATTAAACTCTACCTTCTGGATGAACATAGGAAGTATTTCCAGACAGCACAACTATCACCACACTTGTTGCTATTTGCTTCAACCTTGAAGAAACTCGCTCCGTCCTGGGTCACTCTGATCCTTTTCACAACCTGTGGCTGCTTCTCTTCCAATAAAAAAGCATCATCTCTGGGAAAATCTCCACTTCACAATTTCACTCTGTGACTTAAGTTTGAAAAATTAGTTTGTGGAACTTTATTTTACTGCAGAATTCAGATACATGGAACACATCAACTGCCAAATCTTTTTTTTTACATTAATAAAATGAAGGAAACTCTACAACACTCATCTCAGTGTACAGATGTGAAAATTAGGATGAGTTTTAAAACAAAAGTCCCATCATGTAAACCATGGCTGCTCTATTTTAAAAACTTGGTAAAGATACCCATTGTGCTGCTTATTCTTCTGGGTTCACAAAACTTGCTTAATAAATAAAGAAAATATTATTCCTACCACCCCACCAGTGAGTGTTTTATCACACTCATTTAATATGAATGTTTGTGTTATAATTAATAAAGTAAAACAACATATTGTCATAGCATTTTAAGTAACATGATGATAGAAACAACTCTCTTCAGAAGTAAAAAGCAGGAACTCTGTGTTTTATACAAATTATATTCCTCACAGGTATACCTTTCTTGCATCAAAAAAGTTTGTCCAAAAACCCAAATGTGACTAAATACCACATGGTATTATTTCAGTCCTAAAGGACTATATCCATGAAATTATACAATTTCATTATGACATTGTCCAATATAAAATTCATTCTATTTATTGCAGTTATAATTCAGTTACTAAATCCAAAAAAACTTCACCATGCTCACAACGGTCTAGAGATTCTGTTTATAACAAGGAGTGACTTCTACAGTTTCCAGCAGTCTGTATTAATATCACTAGAAAGAAGTAGTGTTCTTGCTTAGGAGAATATCTACATGCTCATTGTTTCCTCTAACATTGGCTATCACTCTTTTTTGGCCAGCAGCAGGAGTAGCCTGCAAGACTGCCAGCTTACTTGAAGAAAGGGAACATGGATTTTTGCCATTTGACTTTTCCTTCTGTATCCCCAAGTCTTAGGCAGCACCTTAAGCCTCCAGAGCAGACTCTAGCCCATCTAGCGATTTCTGTATTTCTAGGAATACAGAAATAACAAAGGTTGCCTCTATCTTCCACCAGAATTATCCCAGTAAACTACCATTTCAAATAAAATATTGAATAATCACGTCAATAGTTTCCCACAGACGGTGAAAGCTTTCCCATTCCATGAGAAACTTCTGAGGGAGCCAACCAAGTAAGATAACTTGCCATAGTTCAGAATTTCCAAATTCTTATTCTGCAATCTTGGAATTGCTGAAGAGCCAACAATTTTAAAAAGATGCTCAGTTTCCAAGGCCACCTTAACACATAGTTTTATGAGGTCCAAAATGAGTACAGAAAAGATTTTAGGAATAATTTCTTAACATTTGCCTAGAAAGATGTATGAATAGGAATTATTTCCTTTTAACCTGATGGCAGTTCCTTATGGCTAATCACAATATTGTTTGAAATCCTCAAGCATCACAACAATCAGTTGATTACAGTGCTACAAGCATTCACGTTATAGGAACCAAGAGACATCATAATGTATGATTTTAACAATACTTTGGAAGTTTGTATTTCCCTTCTCACTTTATATTAGTACTAGTTGGTTTTATCATAATTCCCAGTTTTAACCCTCATTCCCAAACATAAATTTAAGGATTTTCCAAAACGCTGGTTTGCATTACTGATCAGAATTTATTTCAGTAAGGATGGCATAATGACCCTCTGTTTGTGTAGACAGAGGACCTCTGTTCTATGAATCTTTGGAGGTAATGTCTGTTTTTTCTGTTGTAAATGTTTTTAAAGTGCTCTAGACAAGCTTCAATCAATAAACTATTGTACAAGTCTTCAGGGAGAAGATGCATAAGATTCATAAAATTTGAGACTATAAAGTTAACACTGCATTCACTATGTTAATGCATTTGGTTATCTAAGTTAGCTTAGGACTTTTTGAGGCCTATGTGACATTTAGTTTTATAATAGTATCAAACTGTTGTTTAATTAAATGAAGATATAGTTAAGGAGAGAAATATGATTTGTCCTTCTCTTCCACCTTTACCTCGTGGCAAGAGATTTCATTCACTTTTATTTGAATACAGTAAATCTGTTGCTCTTCTTAAACAAAAAGAGCACATAGTAGTCTACGGCAAATACATGGAGAAGATGGAGAATTAACAGGCCCACATTTATGGCATGGAAATGGAATTATCAGAATGGGGATATCATTCATAATGGTCATTTATCCAACTCTTATGAGAACTCTCAAAAAGATATCTCCTTAAAAACTTCATGTCTCTTTGATATTCCGTTAAAACAAATCTTCCCTTCCTATGTAGGGACTTGGCACAAATGCATTCATATTAAATAATTTTAATCTTAAGGTCGTGGCTTAGAGGTCCTGCAGGCTTATTCTAGCTAAGAACTGAGGGGGAAGAAATGTCTTCTGGCAGTTGTTAATTTGACATTTGGAAATGAAAGCAAATTGTGCTCAGCCACCTTTCGCATGTCCTTGGATTATATTCCCTACTATTACTATTTGCAAGTTCTGCAACATTTGAGACAGAACTGTGCCAGATGGCTCTCCCTCATGATTTACGGAAATCCAATGTCCTATGGTTTCTGGAATATCCACCCACAGATTTGTCTGTCACCCACTACACCGAAACTGTGGCAATATAATTTAACAATATGCATCATAGTATTCATGAAATAATATATGCAAACATTTTTCTTCCAGATGACTCTGAAATTAGTTTAATCAACTTCATTGTAGCTAGTGAGATTCTTTGCATATTCCTTTCAAAGTATTTATCAGTGCTATATTTTGTGGTATGGATAACTATGGGAAACTATTCTAAAGTGCTGAAAATTATAAAATGTTGAGTATCAGCAGCCATTTTCCAGCTAGAAGATTCTCATTTCAGCTAATGAGATTTTTTGCCTTAGCTTTTAATAAATTTTTTAAGAAAGTTGCATCAGAATAAAGATTTTAAAAAAGTTAATAACTACCAATAAAGCACAAGCAAAAACATTGTGGAAAAAATGAGATTCTTTTCATATTCTTTTAAAGATATTAATCAGCATGACTGTCTGATGGGGAGGTCAGAAAGCGTAAGATGGCGAATATAAAAGAGGGGTGCATAAAGAGAATAGGATTTTGATTGCATGATTGTGGCCACCATCTTGACTTCCCGAGAATACCCTAATTTAGCAGTATTATATTTTGTACTATGGATAATTGTAGAAATGAAATAATCTTTAAAGTCTTGAAAATAATAAAATGTTGAATAGAAATATCCTATTTATTCTACATAAGGACAGTTCAGTTGGCAAATCACCGCCAGGTGTCAGCAGAACTGAAGATATCAAACAAGTGGCTTTTTATTGGAGAATGGGAAATCTAACAGCCAGATGATGTATTCATTCATCTATTTTGCAGCACCATTTTACGGTATTAGTTGTTCAGGACAGTCTTTGAACATATCAGCTGAACCCAACTTCAACCCAACTATTTAAGTAACTCTCATCTAAAAAAATATTGGATTAGTCATTCTCTAGAAGGCTTCCAGTTTAATGTCCTATGAAGTTATTAATACTGTAATAGAATTGTATACTTACTGCTACCTACTAGTAATACAGAACATGCTCAGTAACTAATGATATTGACTAAACTTAATTTAGAAAAGTAGGCAGTTTTATAATAAAAACTTATCCATACATAACTGTTGATCTGACTTTACTGCACAAGTGATCTGTAAAACATATATACGTAGTCCTCGACTTATGGCTGGTCACTTAGCAACCATTCAAAATTAAGCAGCACTCCAAACAATGCAGTTTCAACCCAGTTTCCAATTCTAATGTCCACCCCCTTCACATGATCACATAGCTGCACTTTGGGCATTTGGCAACTAGCTGTATTTATAGCTGTTTGCAGCACCCTGTGGTAACGTGATTGCAATTTATGATTTAACCAGAAATGGCATTTACTTCTAGTTTCCAGCAAAAATTGGCTTACAGTGAACAGTGGGTTTGCTTAACAACTGCTGCAAAAAAGGACATAAAATTGGAACTGGTCATATGGTGACCCACTTTACAACCATCATGATTTATGACCGAAATTGTGACCTCAAATAGTTTAAGTCAAGAACTACCTGTACTGTAGCTTTGAAGGAATTAAATATATGTATCTATTCATAACTAGCACAAATTAATCCTTAATAACATCTAATTATTGAAGCAATAGAATTGGCAAATCATAATATACACGCTTTACTTTCTCATACAGAAAAGTCTAAATGCTTGACAGCATTTATTTGGGCTCTATTATGTTTATTTCTCAATATAGTGTTAACCCATAATTACCCAAAACGAGGCATTAAGAATCTTTTGATTCCAAATTTGATCTAAACTCCAACTATAAATGCAGGCCTGATACAATAAATTGATTTGTCTTAAATCAATTTATCCATGACATTTTGCAAATCTTTTGCATTTATTCCAAAAATACATTGTTGCAACTACAAAAATAATTGTTCTGCCTTTTGTCTATTTCGCAGTTTAGTTGAAATTAGATTTAGATCCTATTTAAGTCATTTGCCTTTTATATTTCAATGGAACCTCATATATAAAATATAACATGTGCAGCAATACTAGCTTAACCCTCCCAGGTGTTATAATTTACTGTTGTTGTAATACCTAGTAAGCCCTATGCCTGTCTACAGCATCCATTAACTGGCTAAGACTGATAGGAATTCAGTCACATTTGGTGAATTATATCTTATCCTGGCATGCAGATCCGACTAGAGTTACTTGTCTCACCTGCAGATGTGGCAGATGAGGATGGATATGGAGGATGAACATTTGAGTTACCTGTTACTGAATTTTGGTCTTCCAGATGCCATTGTCTGCACCTCTGTCAGTCACTGGTGGTCAAGAAAGACCTGGATTCTGGCCCAGAGATTGCCAGGTACTAACCCAGATTTGAGAACGTGTTAAACAACTACCTTGGCTACCTCTAACTCATCGCCAGCAATGCATGCAATACAAGTTCCCTATGCCCTTCTCCACCAACATTGGAGTGTCCCTTTCTTCTATTCCCCAAACCTTTCAAGCAGATTTGAGAAATGAAGGAAGATAAATTCTGCCTTGGCAGTTGGATACAAGATCTAAACTGTGTCAGGGTGAAATGTGTTTATTCAAACTTCCTTCATTTCAATTTAAACTGAATAGATATAAGATAAATGCACAGAAGAAATGAGGTGATCTAATTTTTTGAACTGACCATATACATTTTATTTTAATGCAAATATTCTCAGACATTAGGTCAGAAACAAAGCAAACATAACTCTGAATATAATTCATGTTTATATTGGAAACCCTCTTTTGAGTTTCAATAAAAAGTACAACTGTTTCAAAACAAAGAGACAAATACTTTATATGATGGTCATATCTGTTACCGATTTCATTGTAAACTTTCTAACATGTACATGCCAAAACAAGTATTATATCTAGCTGTAATATAGGGGAACAATTATTTTTTAAACGAAGGCATTAATACAGTATTACTCATTACTGAATAATTATACTGCTTGTTTTGTAAATTTTACAACAGTCACTGCGCTATATGGCAGTGTACCCAATGTTTTGTGTTTTAATCTGTAGTAAGAATTGATACTTGAATAGTTTTAAAATAAACTGCTTCTTGTACAGATTGTCTTCTATGGTTATTCTATACTACAGTATTGTAATTACAATTATATATAATTGTATATATAGCAAACATTTAAAGTAAAAATAAGAGTTATTTATTTATTAAACAAATTTATATAGCCGCCTCAGAAAGTGACTTTGGGTGGCAAACATCATTAAAAATCCACAATTTCCCCAGGCCCGCAGACAAAACCATGTCTTCAAGGCCTTGCAAAAGAGCAACAGGATGGAGATCAAGCTTACCACTCAGGTTATTATATTAATGTTTATATTATATATAATTATAATTTAATTATATATGTTAATGTTTCCAATTCAAGAAGGGTGTTATATTAACCAGGCCTATATTTCAAAATAATTAGTTGGAAACTCTTTCATTTGCAAACTTTCAATATACTCAGTCTTCTTATATAATATAGGTTGTTGTTCAGCCAAATAGCATCAACCATTCTCCAAGGAGAATGTTAACAGCAGACTTGGGTTAACTTTGAAGTTTACAGAATACCAACAAAATCTTCAGAAAAAGGGAGAGCAATCTCAGCCACAAATTATCCAAGACTATACAGACTGACAGAAGGGAGGGGGAATTAAGAAAGATAGGCAGCATGTAAAGCAGGGACAGCAGACTCACTGCTTATGTTTTGTCATTGCTTAACAATGATCTGCTATTCATTAAACAGATATTGCACCATTTTAGTCTGGTGCTCACAGTTCAAAAGTCATCCAAAAGTGCTCTGGACCACATATAAACAACTGTTTCCTATTCAATGGCTTTCTTTACAGTTCTGCATAAACCTGGAAATAAAATGCAAGTGGTTTAAGAGTTGAACTGATGTGATTCATTAAAGCAAGTAATTATTCAAGTTTGCATAAACACCTACACAGAAATCTGTGCTTTAATAAATAAAGAGTTTTTACCAGATCCAAAGCACTTCATCCATTTTAAAGTGCATAATTCTTGGACATGGTAATATTTTCTCCACTTGATTTTTTTCACAATAATTTTGAGAGGGAGATAGACTGAGAGACTTTGATTCAAAGTTCACTAGTGTTCTTTTATTGCTGAGGATGGACTTGAACCTTTGAAAGGGGCATGGTGGCTGAACTATGAAGACACTGGGCTTGTCAGCCAGAAGATTGGCAGCTTCAGTTCAAGACCCAAGCACTGCCGCATAACAGGGTGAGTTCCTGTTACTTGCCTCAGCTCCTGCCAAGCTAGCAGTTCGAAAGCATGGAAAAATGCAAGTACAGAAATAGGTACTGCCTAATTTGGTGGGAAAGTAGCAGCATTCCATGCACCTCAGCATATAGTCATTCTGGCCACATGACCACAGAAGTATCTTTAAACAATGCTGGATCTTTGGCGATGAAGCAGAGATAAGCACCAACCCCTAGAGTCGGTCACAACTAAAACCTTTACCTTTTACTACCACATACTATACCTTAAACTATATACTGTAGATAGGTATGCAAGGCTCAAAATCCTAAAATTCTGCCAAAATCTGGGGAAAAAATTGCATATGAAATGTCTTCTTAGTTCTTTAAAAAATGCAGTTGGGAATGTTGTTGTTCAGTTTCTCAATTGTGTCCCACTCTTCATGACCTCATGGATCGCAGCACACCAGGCCTCCCTGTCCTGTCCTGCCTCCTGGAGTCTGCCAAAATCCATGTCCATCATGTCTACAATACTATCTAACCATCTCATCCTCTGCCATCCTCTTCTCCTTTTGCCTTCAATCCTTCCCAGCATCACAGTCTTTTCTAATAAGTCCTCTCTTTGCATAATGTGGCCAAAGTAAAAGGAAAAATAAAAATAAAAGTAAAAGCTTCAGAATCTATCCTTCCAGTTTTTTCAGCTTCAGAATCTATCCTTCCAGTTAACAATCAGGGTTTTATTTCCTGCAGGATTGACTGGTTTGATCTGGCAGTGCAAGGGACTCTCAAGAGTCTTCTCAACCACTACAATTCGAAGGCATCAATTCTTTGATGCTCAGCCTTCCTTATGGACAACCCTCACAGCCATACATTACTACAGAGAAAACCATAGCTTTGATTATATGGACCTTTGTTGGCAAAGTGATGTCTCTGCTTTTTAATATCCTGTCTGGATTTGCCAAAGCTTTCCTCCCAAGGAGCAAGTGTCTTTTAATTTCATGTCTGTCGTCACCGTCTGCAGTGATCTTGGAGCCCAAGAAGGTGAAATCTGCCACTGATTTCTTCCCCTTCTATTTGCCAGAAAGAGATGGGACTGGTTGCCATGATTTTAGTTTTTTTAAAGTTGAGTTCCAAGCCAGCTTTTGCACTCTCCTCTTTCACCTTCATCAAGAGGCTCTTTAGTTCTTCACTTTCTGCCATTCGAGTGGTCTTGTCTGCATATCTGAGGTTGTTGATATTTCTTCCAGCAATCTTAATTCCAAACCGGGAATGGAAACAGGACAATTTTCTTAAGCAAATGACTCTCATTTCTACCCTTGGAACCTCTGCTAAGAAAACTCTCTCAAAATTCCAGAACCATCTCACCAAAACATACCAGCAAATTTCAACATCACAATTTTGGACCAATTGGTGAGATGGGATTCAAATTCAAAACAAGAAGAGTTTTAAATGCTGTCCTCCACTATGTATATAAAAGAAGACCCCAAAATAAGGGATATTTGGTTTTCATCCTTAAGATTTTTTCCAACTCTCAGTCACTGGCCCAGGAAATGCCTTCTAATGTTTTGCTTTGTTCCTGATTTTGATTTATACTCTATTTTGCTAATTCTACATTAACTTTCTCAAATCTATGTAGAAAACTTATGCTTTGAAAAAACAAACTTGGCAAGTATGGTATCAAGACAATATAAAATAAGGCCATGTATAGAGACAGTTTGGTCTAGTGGTTACAGTAACAGATTAGCAACCAAGAAGTCATAAATTTTAATCCTGCCTTAGCCACAAAAGCCATCTGATGTGACCTTGGACCAATCACTCCCTCTCAGGTCAACCTACCTCCAGGGTTGCTGATGTGGGAAAAATAGGACAAAGAAGTTGTGTTAAATATGTTTGCTGCCTTGAGTTGTTTATAAAAATAATAAAGATGGGATATAAATACATATATTGGTACTGCAGTACCCTGAGCAATCAATTTTTGATACAAAATCTTCTGCCGCTTCCCCAAATCCCCTGGACCTGTGGTAGAAGAAAGATAAAGCTCGGTTAATAGATATAACTCTCGGTTAATTATGTATAAGGTATTAGTTCACTTGACTTTAGATATACATTGTTTTTTATGCATGCCTGTCAGGCAATCTTACCAACACCTGTCGGAATAAATCACCAATATCCACCGTGCTGGGTTGTTGCTGTATACCAAATATGGGAGATAAATTGCTATTAAAAATCATCTTAGTGACATAAGCCATGAGCCACTGGTTGTCTTTTTACCTATCCTGTATATCCCATATCCACATCTTATACATCTTGCAAAAAAGTTAGAAGAGTTAACTGCAAAAGTTAGAAGAGTTAATTGCTCAGGCAGCTCCAGACTGTTCCAACCCCGCCCTACCTTTTTAAAGAAAATCTTCGTCAGCTTTTTGCCAGCCTGGAGGATTTCAGCAACTGCTCTTGTGCGTAGCCAGTGCTGCAAAAAGACAGGCCTGCAACTCTGTGCAGATCTACTTAAAAGTAAGTCCTCTCATTCTATGAGATTTATTTCCAGGTAAACGCTCTGAGAATTGCAGCTTGATTTAATGGGGGAAGAAACGAAAATGCCTGTTCGGAAGTGGCCTAGCTAGCCCGAGCAGACAATTATTAGTTCCCGTGTCTGTATCACAGACTAACTCGATTCCTCTTAAGAGCAGGATTGGTGAGTTTTACAAAATATGTAAACTTTCTATGGGTCGTGGGTCTTGAGTATTATGAGATCTGCACTCCAAGCCATCCGTTAGGCCACGGCCACTCTGTAGGATGGTCGCATTACCACATAACCACATCAGACATTCGCCAGGGCTGTACTGGCGTGTTTTTCGCTTGTTTTCCGTTTTACGGGTGCCAGATTAGCAACTCCGCTTTGCCAAAGAGTACTCGGCTGCTTCCTGCAAAAACGCGGCGCCTTTAGCGCAGCCCTTCACCTGACGAAGCGCTTCTAACAAGGGCGAACTCACTCACTCATTCACGCACGCTCGCTCGCCCGCCCGCCGGCTTCTCGTCGACGCGGCCCTCAAATCGCAACCGTCAAGAGTTGCCAGCCGGAGCTGCAACGGCAGAATCTCTCCCCACTCGCCTCGCCTCGCGAGTTATTCCAAAATTACGACCGAAGCGCCGCGAAGCGGAGGCCCCGAGGACAGCGGTTCGCTCGCTCGCTCGCTCCCAGTCCGGAAACTGCGTAAATGTGGAGTCACCGCCTCGTTAGAAAAAAGAGCGCGACGGAAAGGATCAAAGCATGTTTTTAATGGCCGTTGTCTAAACCCCACCAGAATTTAGCAGCCGAGAGGCGCGCTGTTCGGTCTCCTTTCCCTCGGAGGGGGACGAGGCGGCTGCCAGTGGATTCAGCGTGACTTAAGCTGAAGTGTCGTCGCGGTTAACAGGACGAGATAGATCTCCAGTCGCACCTCCGCCACGGCTCCACCCCGCGCCCCGAGACGCCCTCGTCGCTTAGCCGTTTTCCTCACGAGAGCGGCTTCCCGCGTGGGCCGCAGTGCTAACCTTTCTACCTCTACGGTTCCTCTCCCAGACTCCGGAGCAGCCATGAGCGCCCAGCCTCGCAACCGCCAGCAGACTCTGGCTTTACGGAAGCAGTTCATCGGGTAGGTGCTTCGACGGCGGATGAAAAGTCTGCCCGGCCTCGAAAAGACCATCCTGTGTCGTAAAGGGCGAGACGCCCACCCGCTCATTCCGCAGTAAAAGGGGAGCCGCTGCAATACACGCGCGCTGGGCTTTCGCTGCTTGCGGTTGGC
>JANHZU010011111.1:98873-120835 GCA_032468055.1 Acrochordus granulatus | reverse complement strand
ACTTCTTCTACTTGAAAAAATCCAATCCAGATGCCTGTTTTTTTGAAATCAAAAACTATTTTTGTTTTTTGTAAAGCAGCAACATATGCTGTCTGACCATAAAGCATTCCAGTTCCTAAAGTAGTAACACTAAATGTGAATGACAAGTTTGTGGTAAACAAGGATTTCATTTTGAGACTTATAGTTCCTGTAATGTATCATATAATATATTTGTAGTAAAAGTTAGTATTTTGAATTTATAATGTAAATGTGAAATTACGAAAAAGCAGTAACTATTGTTACAAACTCCCCTATGACATCAGATGAACAAGAGGGAGGTCTAAGGCACCATTAGCTTATCTGGCATCAGATGTTGTCTCTAGAGTTAACACTATTAACTGTACAAACCATTTTCATGTAAGTTAGTCTTTGCAGTAACTACCTTAAAATGTATCTGCATGTGTTAAACGATTTTAATAACATTGCATAAATAATTCTAAAATATAATGTTTAATACTATGATGAAATATGAAAATTATCGGTCTTATATGGAAATATTATTTATATAAAATATGTAGATTAAGTCATACATCAGTACAGGTTAAATCATACATCAGTCGCAAAAGCATGATGAATAGGAAAAGAGAAACCAGAATATAAAACATTTCTCCAACCAAGGATATCCAGGAATATCAAGAATAACACATTGTTTTGTTACCAGCAACTCAGGATCAAGACCACTGGAAGATTTAGCTGAGGCTAATCTCTTTCTGTTGGGATTGTATTTTTCTGTTTTGGATTGAGGTAGGAGCAAAATGCTTTTTGCAGAGGTATGAAAAATTGAACATGGCCTGTTCCTGGTATAAGTAGATAAAATAATATTTCTACTGATTTCTGAACTGAGATAATTGAGAAGGTCTCAAGTGCACTTTCATCTGTGTTTTCCAATTCATCTTAAAAGTGACATTTAACTCCCCCTTTTACTCGTGCTTTAAATCACATGCACAGCAAATAGTTTTAGGATACAATGTTAGGAGGTCGTCACAGATCCTTCATGTCACATTTAGCTTTCTTTCAATCCCTACATAGGGATGTAGAATATTGGTATGATCCAAGTGTATCAAAACTATATGTTCACAATTTGGCTTCAAGAGAAGCTTAAAGACCTGACAGTAATTTGAACTCAAGAATGTGAAAAGAATTTTGTAAGAGTCTAAAGATGATCAAAGAATCTATCTTCTCCCTATGGTTTTTGATTTTCAGAATAGGAATGGTTCCAATAAATTACAGTTACAAACGGCCATATCTTCATGCAAATATATGAGAGAATATATCTGACATTCTTTAATACTGTTAAGTTTTCATATTGAACTAGAAATTTTCAAAGATGAAATCTCAATGCCATTTTATCACTTATGAATATCTTTTCAAGACAATAGGGCAACTCCTAGCAAATGATTATACTGTATAGAAATCAGAACAAGACTGATTACTGTGCTTTTATAGTAGTAAATTTATGCTAACTATCATATCCGATTGACTTTGAACTCTACAATGAGGGATATTTTTCATTTCTTTTATAGAAAAGAAAGCTTCAGCTAAGTCCAGAGCAATGTAGCAACTTCTATGTAGAACAATATGGGAAAATGTTATTTCCTAATCTGACAGTTTATATGAGTTCTGGACCTTTAATTGCAATGGTTATTGCTCGTCATAAGGCAATCTCATATTGGAAGGAACTTCTTGGACCCTCAAGTAGTATAATAGCTAAGGAAACATATCCTGACAGGTAACTTACTTCATTAATCACTTAAAACTACTTAGCTTAAAAAACCCTACATATTGTTACATGAATTGACAGATTTTACTATTGTACCCTTGATTTCATTAAGTATTATAGATTTAAGGCTATGTAGTGTGATTATGATTCATATGCTTAGTTTAAAGAATTTACTTGTGTATCAAATTTATATTTAAGCAACATAAAGTTTATTGAGTCTGGCCAGAGGTTTTTTCCCTTATAACCAGTACTGGTCCTATATACCTGCTATATTGATTAGGACTATTTTATAGATTAGTTGTTTATATACATTAGTTATTTTTTAATAGAGGGAGGAAAATACTTAAAGGAAAAATAGAAGAATCATGGCAGAGTTCCATATCTCCTGATTTAATTAAATCACAGGTGAAAAAAAATAATCATAAATTGTTCATAGTCATTACTAAGGGTATTTGTGGATATTCCCATAACTCAGTGAAGGTCATATTAGAGTTGTACTAAATAGAAATGGAATAGTTTCACACTACATCTATGTTCATATGTCTATGTTACTTTTAGTTTAAGAGCAATCTATGGAACAGATGATCTGAGAAATGGACTTCATGGTAGTGGCAGCTTTTCTTCAGCTGAAAGAGAGATTCGATTCATGTTTCCTGAAGGTATATAATTACTATCTAGAACTGTTATCATATTTTCATGATAACATAGGATTGTTATAATCAGTCCTATGTTTTAATCCTATATGAAGCTACCTAAACCCAAAATCTATCAATGATATCCTCAGATGAGCTTTACTGTGTATTAAAAATAAGCTCTCTGTGGTCCTTTTGATTTTAAAACTTTTCCAGGTAGAAGGCCAAACAGATGCTGAAGTTGAACTTCTGTAATGCTCATTGTATATCACTTCTTATATGGTGATGTTATTCATTGTATAATATCGCAACAAAGTTTAAAAAACAGGCATCTGGACTGGATTTTTCTCAAGTCGAAGACGTTTCGCCTTTAATCCAAAAGGCTTTCTCAATTGAGAAAACCTTTTGGATTAAAGGCGATGCAATTACCCTGGACGAGTGAGAGTCTTCACAGTCATTGTATAATACTTTTTATATGTTGATGTTACTCACCTCAGATGAGTTTATGCATTAAATTATGTGTATGATTTCTAACCGTATCTGAAGAATCAGTGTGGAATCAGTGGCATACAAATATTGTAAAAACAAGCTTTTCTTTTTACTGTCCCAAAGTGAATTATTATGAGCAAGTTTACAATCTGACAAGAAAAAAAAACCATAAAATTTACTGTGTCATTATATTCAAAGCTATACAGTACAGTAGTTTTTTTCATGACATTCTAGTATGGATTTTAAAAATAACGATTTCAACTTGAAATACAATTATCTAGAAGCATGGAGTATGTGTTTAGCAGTAGAAGGCATATTACTTCTAAATTAATATATTAAACATATGTTTTTTTCTTTTTTTCAGTATTGATTGAACCAATTCCACTTGGTCAAGCTGCTAAGGATTACCTTAATTTATATGTCATACCTACTCTATTGAAAGGACTTACAGCACTGTCTAAGAAGAAACCAGCAGATCCTTTTGTATGTATCACCAGAAAAACTAGTATCAAGAGGCAGAATTATAGTGCTAGCATGAGATAACAACCGGTAGCCTTCCTTTGCTAATGAGGAAATATCCCTTGTTGTATGACAGATAGAAATCCAAAGGAAAAATTGATGGTTGATAAGAGCAATAGTTGTTTATATGCACATTTAGTTTGTTCCCTTCAAGCTAGAATGCCCATAATTGACGATCCTTTGTATTTGAGGAACAGTCTAGACTGACTGCCTCCTTCTCCATCACCTACTCAGACAAACTGATACATTTTCAAAAGCAAAGGTAAGAATCATTAAAAGAAAGGTTTAGGAATTTTAAGGAGTTTCTACTTTCCTTACTGCTTTATAAAAGAGAAATATTAAAGGAAATTTGTTCAGTGGAAATACAGAGTTTGAATGCCTCCTATGAGCAAATATTATCTTTATACAGAAATTAAATGAGGGATTTTGTTGTTGCTCTTTTTGATAGATATGGCTGGCTGATTGGCTAATTGAAAATAATCCAAATACACCTAAATTACGGCATAATGCGATTGTGGAGGAGCCTTGAGAGAAGAAACTGCCAGTTAAAACTTACCAATTTTCTGCAAGTATGATACCAGTTTAATTTTAAAGTAATTTGTATATTGAGATATATTTCCAACTGGAATTTGCAGATGGAAGAGGCAATATATCTTAAGTAAATAAATAAAAACATATTAGTTACAATTAATGCATACAAATAACAAGTGTATTTATTTGTCTTGTTCAGCATTTTTCAGTTGCTCTTTTCTGGCATATTTATGTGCTGCAAAAGTCCACAAGTGCCACATTAGTGAGCCAAAGTAAATAACAGTAAGTGCTGTACAGGCAGAATCCCACTTTTGTGATATCACTAGGGATGAACTGCCTCTATTTCTCAATTTTTCCATCTGAGTCTCTGAAACTTACGATGTCACAGGACTTCCAGTTTCTTGACCCAAAAATCAGCATGAAAAAGGTTGAAAACCACTAATCTAGTTTATATCTCACAGTTATCCAGATGATAAAAACAGTTAATACAAGGATCTCCATTTTACCCCAACAACTTTGTGAGAGACGTTGGGCTCAGAGTGATTCGCCAAAAACCACTATGATTTTAGATGGATTTGAAACAGGGTCTCCATAGTTCTTACCTAACATGTTAATTGATACAACAAACTGTCCTTAGTTGGCCTGGCATTTGATATGGTGACTTTTTAACCATATATATACACATACATACATACATACGCGTGCGCACACAAAAGGTTAGATCCCAACTAACTTGTACATTTTTTATTTATTTTTTTGAAATTGGTTATTGAAAAAACATAAATACATGTTCTCATTGATGCATGCAGACATTGGTAATAAAGAAAACATATTTGCACAGCTGCCTAATTAACATATTTAAGAATTTTTTAAATCTAATATAGATATAGATATAAATATTAATAGATTAAAATTAAAATGTAACCAGCTTTCCCAATGCAATAGTAAAATTTTGGTTCTAACAGAAATATGAAATTTAACTTACAATGTCTGGCATGAATTAATGCACTGAAAGTATTATTAATAATAGAAGAACAAAACAAAAAAATGTCTTGCTAAAAGAATCTTATCAATTTTTTGCAAAAAGAAAATTTGACTCACACCAAGCTGTTGATATTCCTTACAATGCCACATGGATAGTAGCGGCCTGACAGATAGTGTATACAAAAATATTTTGATATATTCTCTCCAAAAATTCCTTGAATAAATGTAAAATTGATATAATGGAGTAAAAATATAAGGTAGGCACTTAACTAAAAAAAAAAGCTGAGAATAGTTTTTAGAATTGGCAAGCAGGGAAGTCTGCCAGAATCTGTATATGGGTTACTGTTATTTAAATTGACCATTAATATTTTGGATTTAAAGATGAATAGTGAACCACCAATTCTGCAGATTACATTATTTAGTACTTCATATAAGGGTAGTACAAAATAGTGTGATTTTAATCATTATTATTAACTAAGCCAAATGATTGAGTTCATATGACATAGTAAGCTAAAATGAGATTGTAATTTAGCACAATTACTTACTGCCTAGGAAAATCTTTGTGCTATGGTGGCTGACTCACAATATCAACTCTTGGAACATCAGTTTAAAATATTTGTGGATTTCCTGGACACCCAGTATTAACCACTGAAAAACTAAATGCTTGACTATGTAGAACTTCATTTAAATTCAGAAAGTACTTTGTGCCCTATTTACTTTAAAAAGAGTTTCTCTGCCTAATATGATGTTAGTTACTTGGAATAGGATAAGAAAACTTGGCTCAGTCATCCAAATTATGACTCCTGTATTGGTGAAGGTATATGGTTATTATTTATGCCAGAGGTCTTCAAACTTTGCAGTATTATGTCCCCTTTAAATGATAAATGAATTTTGTTTGTCTCTCTCCTGCCATGAATAACATTAGTGATTAATGAGGTTAAGTGTTAGGCAACACATAAATGTATCATTTTTTTCATAATCTATTTCTTGTGTCATTGAGGTTTACAAATTTTGCAGTACTGCAGCTGCCTCTTGATCTTTCCCCAGGCAAAGAGAGGAGCCACACTCAGAACAAGTTTTGATAGTTCTCCCTCTTTGCCTGTATACATCTATATAGTTTTTTTAAAAATTCTGACTTATTTAATCTATTATTTTAAATTAAAATATAATTTATATGGCCTGTAGTTTGCAGAAAAAATGTCTTCAGTCTGCAATTATTTTCAAAAATAGCTTTTCGTTTACAGATGTTTATAGAATGTAATAAACATTACACATAAATATTAAAAGTAATTCATTCTTACAATTTATATGGGTTTTTTATCTTAGCTTAGCATAATAATATTGTTAAGTCGTGACCTTAATAAGACTACTGCACCTTTAAATGATCAAACAAAATAACATTCACTAATTGGGATTTCTATTATAATTTTGGCATGGTAGGAAATATTCTGATTAAAAACTATATAGAAGACAGAATTTGATGAATAAGATAACTTCAAGGTCCAGAGAACATGTCTCCTGCTTAGGCTATATTTATTCATTCATTCAGTCAGTCTCTACCTTCTGAGCTCTAAATGCTGTGTTTTCATGAGATACCTATATTTATTTTATTTATTCAATTTCTATAGCTGCCTAACGCAACCAATTGATTCTGGGTGGCTTACAATTCTAACATTAAAAAACATTTAAAAACTATACTTGTATGAATAAATCAAACTCAGGAAGTTTAAATTCCTGAGCTAATTACTAATTCTGTCTGGAAAAAGTTGCTCCATTAATGCCATGTATCTCCTGAGTGCCAGGGGTGTTGTATTTAATCTTAGCCACATTTAAGAGATTAGAATCATTAAGTAGTCATTGTGTTGCTTATAAATGGATACAATTTACTAACATAAAAGAACCGCTTAAAAACATCAGTTTACTTTTCAACTGATTTGAACAACTGATCATATCTAGAGACAGATACAGAGGAGTTTGATTGAAATGTTGTTCCAGAGCCATGAAATGAGCCATTACATATAGTGATGTGGGTGAGGATAAGAATTTATTGGGCTATAGACAAGACTGAGATAGTTGTTTGTGAGGGTAAGAAACATCTTTCTGAACATCACTGGAAATGTTGAATAAGAACTATAGAATTAATAGCTGACATCGTGAGCTACATATTTATTAAACATCTTTGCTCCTTTTTTGCAGCTCATCAATGTAAGTGATGAAGTTATTCTTTAATTATTTAAAATTATTTAAGTAACCTTAGAATATGACAGTCCTGATAACATCTCAGTTAATTTAAGAAATGGAATTGAAAGAGACCAGAGAGAAAGGGATGTTCAGAAATTGATGTCTGTTGTACCTTCTTTTTTATTAAACACTAAAACCCTTTTCCTTTCAAACAAGACATGGTGCTTCACAGCGAGCTCATCATAGGCATTTCTTGCAGTAGTTTCTCAGCTGTGTTAAGACTTCTTTGCTCTCCATTACTACCTCTCACCCCAAAAGGTCTGGTTCCCTTATAGACCCAAACATGTCAGAAGCATGATTGATCAGTATTGTATCCAAGAGAATGGCTGCTGACTAAATTGCTTTGGTACCAACCCCCTGCCAGTTCATAACAGAATGGCATTACCCTCAGTTTGTGTGGGGAAAAATGTGGCAGCGGTTAATGACAAGTGGGTAGGAACAACAGCTTACAGATGAATGGAAGAATAATGCTGCTCATCATGAGAATACTGTATCATGTCTTTTAATTTTATGGCATGAATATCTTTTCATAATGATACTGTATGTAAATATTCTTTGAAATCTAAATTTAAGATTTATTGGAAGGATATTTTAAATGAATGTCTTATTACATTGGAGCCTTATCAAAACTGAAAATGATCCACTCAGTTCGGAGGGCTTCTGAATAACAGATTTGTTAATTCAGATAATATCTGTCATATATATAATATCAGTCTTCATACATAGTTAAAATCAAATGTAAGAATATATTTCATTAAAATAATGCTTTACCTTGATGGCCAGCTGTTACACAGTTGAAGACTAATGTATGGAAAACACCACATTGGGGAAGGCTATTTTACCAATATATAAGCAAATTTTTTCTTCCTTCAGTCATACTTTTACTCTTCTGTTTACTTCATTGACAGCCATGTTAAGCTATTTGTGGGGCAAACCTGTTTAGACTTAGGTAAGACACTGAATAGAAAATAATGTTTTTAAAAATGCAGCATTTTTTTATGATACTTGTTTTTATGACTTCTCACCAGTCTTTAAATTGCAGAAAAACATTTTCAAATTGTTCCATTTTTGTCGGTATGAGTTCAAACAGAACCAGAGCTGAATATATTTGCAGGTACAGTGAAGTAATTTATAATTTCTGTTTCTTAGGCTTTTGAAAGAGAATAAATAAAAGTTCAGCAAAAGATAGTTTTTAGAACTTCCCAATATATTGATGGAAAAAGTTTAATCTGCTTAAATTCTTTGTAAGGTAAAGGTAAAAGTTTCCCCTGCCAGTCATGTCCAACTCTAGGGAGTGGTGCTCATCTGTTTCATAGCCAAAGATCAAAGACGCTTCTGTGGTCATGTGGCTGGCAAGACTATACACTGAGGCACACAGATGCTGTTACTTTCCTACTGACAGTGGTACCTATTTATCTGCTTGCATTTTTACATGCTTTTGAATGCTAGGTTGGCGGAGGCTGGAGCAAATAACAGGAGCTCACCCTATTACATCGCGCCTGGGTCTTGAACTCAAGCTGTTGATCTTCTGGCTGACAAGCCCAGCGTCTTTAACCACTCGGCCACTATGCCCCAAATTAAAAAATATTGTTAATGCAAAACAAAAGCAAATGAGTCCTGCCAGAGAAATAGGAAAAAAATGAAAATACTTGGATGAGATTTGAGAATGGAGAATCTGTGGCTCCCCTCATGTTGCTGAACTGCAACCCATGCCATTTGTTATTCAGTATTCATATGTTGGTGAAGCTTTTGGACTTGAAATTTGGCACATTTGAAAAGCCACATATTCCCTACTCTGAATTACCTGAAAAAAATATAACTGAGGAAATACAGAACAAAAAGTAATCTTCCTACTGAGAAAATTAAAAAATGGGGAAAATATATCACATTGGGATATTTTATACAATATATATAATTTACATGGATCTGGGCTGCATCTTCAGTATTATAATTAAGTCAGATTTGCTTATTTCATCATGATAAAAATTAATTGGGGTCTTTCTCCTTTAAAAAAAATCAGGTATACCTGGTCATATTTTGTTTCTGAAGAAATAAATGCAGATCATTATTTTATTTACTACTCTGCCCAGAATAAGTGAAAGGCACAAGGAAGATAATATAAATCTTCAAATGTCTGTGAATATTCAGGTATGATCTGTTGCAAAATTTGCAAAAAATTTTGCAAAGTTTCTTAATAAGCAACATCTTGTAAAGTCCAGTTTTTAAAGAAACTTTGCAAAACCTTTTGCAAATTTTACAATAAATCCTCAAAGCTGCATTTTATTTGGCCTCGGCTGACATTTCTTTTCTTTGGCAGTTGTAAACATCTCTTCGTACTGGGTGGCATTAGGCTGAACTATAAGGGGCAGCAACATTTGGGATGTAGCTTGCTTCTGAGGTAGCGATTCTTTGCTCTCTTAACGTGAGAACATTCCAAAGGGACTTTAACGTATATATGTGGATGAATTGCCTGCCTGTACCATAAAAGAGATGACCATGTACCCAACATAAAGGAGTCATCACTGAGAAATGGTAAAGCCAATGAAGTTCACACATCCTTCTAGTCACACCAAACTATTTTTATAATACCTAATTTAGCAAATGAACTGTGAAAAGGAAAAGACCACTAAGGCCAGGTTTGCTGTTAATAGCACCTTTATGTAATCTAGGCTTCTTTGCTAAGGCTGTCAAAAAATCATCAGCACCATTCTGGAATTAACTTTATTGGTACTTTTATCACTACAATCGTGCACATTTACTAGAACTAATCGTCATTAGAGTCAATGAGATTTATTCTCTAGTAAGCACAGGATTTCACTCTATGTTTGAATACTCTGTACTGAAGTTAGCTTAAGACCAGATGGTCCCTGGATTATGTAAAATAGTTTTTGTTTCCTCTGAAACATGCATTATTTAGATTGAAATGCTTGCCAGTATAGTTTCCTTACAATAATGATATATTTGTTGTTATATCAATTTATATAGCTGCCTATCTCACAGTTGCAACTCTGGGCAAGTCACATATGATTAAAAAAGTCACATAGGATTCCAAACAGAACAAAATAAGAAAAAAAATGACTGTTGAGGACAAACCTGACTTCAGTCACAAAAAAGACAAACTTGAAGTAATGAGCTAACTTAATGTTCAGACCCTATGGCTGAAGAAGCATTTGGCAGATATCCTTGATCTAATCCTGTATAGCTGTATTTAAATAAATCAGATACTGTACCTGCACTGTGCAATGTCATGAAGTATTCAATCATGGTTTATTGGATAAGCCATAAAGGCTGTATGTACATGATATATCGTTTAACAAATTACATAATATATACTCTCCATGCCCCAGGTTTATATATTTTATTCATTTTAAAAATATAAATTTTTAACCTTGATTTTTATGTACTTATATGATTCATTTTATACATGTATTATTTTGTTGGGACTGTTTATTGCATGCTACCCAGAGTCGCCTAAATAAATAATGCAACTGTGAACAAAATATATCTTCACTACTGAAGTTCATTCTCTTCTGGTCTTTTAGATTCCATTGCTACTTTGCCACATACACAGCACAACAGAAACTAAAATACCTAGCCTTCTTTCATGGGAGGATTAAGAAAATAAACTAGAATAAATAACCATAAGGGGAGTTTTTTCCAGTCATTAAGCCTCTATACAAACCTGTCCTGCAACACATCTATCATTTCAAATTACATTGCCTTCACCACATCTCTGGATCATGAGCAAGACACGCTCAGTCCATCTTTAGCAATAGCAAATGTTAAAGTTCCTCTGTATTCCAACATCCAAAGGCAGCCTCAGGCAGTATTAATTGTTTTGGCTGCATTATTTCAGTGTGAAATCAGAGATCAGCAGTGGGCATAGTATATTTCAGCTGATATGTTTTCTGCTGACTGAAGGAGAGATTTTCAACTCAGCAGCCGTTCTTGGTCAATTTATGCTATTTTTTTAACTAAAATGAGTTGGAGCAGAAATGGGCAGATTTTGAATTAAATAGGAATGGTAAGTCCACAAACTTCACGTATACCATGAGCTCTTCCGTCCCCTCTCCCCTTCCCTTTTCTCTTTGTTCCTTACATAGTCAATGGATGTCACATAGTAGCCTGACTGAAAGATAGGACTTGCTTGTTTTGACTTAGCATGCCATGTGAACCTACCCTTTATGATTAGTTGCACATGGGAATCAGATCAAATGCAATCATTGCACAGTTTTGGACACAATCGTTGAAAAAGCAATGGCTATCAAGATGAGATACTGTCAGTGAATGAAGAAAAAAGGGCACTGCCACTCTCCAGCTCCTGTTGCAGTGACCAGTGACTTGGGTCAGGAAGCACCAGGAAAACCCTGAGAATCCCTTATCCAAGATTCAGACTTTAGTACCTCAAACCTATGAACTGGTACTGAACTTAAGAATATTTTCCTAGGAATTTCTGATATGCTGTAATTTTTTTTCTAATTTTTTAATCTTTCCAATTACCATACAAATATTCTTGGCGTAGAGGTAAGGGAAAACAAAAAGCTTTATTTGATAAATTGAATAAACATTCAATTGCTGTTAAAAGCACTAGAGCAAAACAGCCTGTTCTGGGCTTATAATGAAATGTTGAGTATGCAACATATTAGTTTGCTATTGCTAGCTCATTTATTCCCTATTAAGCTATGCCTATAATGGGGTGTCCAAAGCTATGCTTATAGCAGGGGTGTCCAACTTTAGCAACCTTAAGATTTGTGGACTTCATCTTCCAGAATTCCTTAGCCAGCTATCATGGAGAATGTTTATTTTTGGAGAGTACAGTATGTTCTTCTAGGGCTTTCTATGTAACCATTCATAGTTATAGAGAAAACTCTACATAACTGAAAACAGCCAAATGTGTTTTGAACACATGGGTCTGTTTTGCTAACACCTTGCTGGCTGCCTAGAAAAGTGTCATCTAATTTTTGAAGAAACAGAAAAGGCTGATAAAATGAAACTTCCTACAATTTCCTTCAAATGTAGATAATACCAAGTTGATCTAGTTCCTGATTAGGATAGTGCATTTTGAATCAATATGATCAGTTTATTTCAGTTATTTACAAATTGCAATAAAACATATTTCTGTCAGTGAATATCCTGCTCCTTTGTTCATTCCAGGAATGTTGTTTTTTAAATAGTAATTTTATTTAAAAAATTGCATTTACAGTGATTTAAAACTAATGAAAACCAAAAAAATGGAAAAAAAGAAAGTGCATTGATTTATTTTCTATAGCACCTGAAGGCAGGGCAAGAAGTAATGGTTGGAAGCTAATCAAACAGAGATAATCAACTTGGAGATAAGGAAGAATTTCCTGACAGAATTATTAAACAATGGAACAGCTTACTTCCCAGAGTTGTGGGTGCTTCATCACCAGAGATTTTCCAGAAAAATTTGGACAACCATCTGTCCACGATGGTATAGGGAGGGACTCTTACCTTGAGTAGGGGACTGGACTAGAAGACCTACAAGGTCCCTTCCAGCCCTACGATTCTGTGATTCTAATGGTCATCTTTAACTACTACTATTTCCATGTAGTGTCTAAAGTCCCATCCTATTATTTTTTAAAGAAATTCAAAATAAAAGCATTTTCCCATGGAAGGTTTTCTATAGTTAATTACAAATTCTTATTTCAGATCCATCTGGACCTGTATTCCATTTGTAACTTTCTAAAATCAAAGTTCTGACCATCCTTCTGCTATATGTTAAAAAATATTAAACTGAATATGTAAAACTTTTTCCACTAAAGATGGAAGGAAAATCACCTGGTGTTTTCAGACTTGTTGATCTAAAGATTCCTAACAGCTGAAAGCAGTTATAACAAGCAATTTCTGATTAGAAAATGCAGTATTCAAACCCAGTGTCCCTTTGAAGGTGCCAATCATGATTTGAACAAATTGACTGTCCCCTTATCTCCCAGAGCTCTAAGTCTGCTAGAGGTTGCTGTCTTGCAGTCTTCTCACAAGGAGCAATTGACTGGAACACTTTTGGGGAATCTCAAATCCTTTCCTTGTCCAGAGAAGAATTATGAAGAGCCACCTACTCGATGGCTCTTCATTCTGTCATAGGTGGAGCCAACTTCAATTCTCCATTTCTTCCCTGGAAGTTGCTGTATCCAGCATTATTAGAGATGAACTCAACATAACACTCCACAAAAATGTTGTTTAAAAACTTTGTATTTAGTAATAGAGTTGCAAGAAGACTAATAGATTATAAACAATAGACTTTTAGGGTTTCATCGCTGCAGATTAAGTAAACCATGTTTATAATCCAATATCAAACTATGGTAGACCATGTTAGCTTCTAGTCAACTGCCTATAGCTGCTGAGAGGCAGTGTTGAAATTAATAACATATTCAAATGTAACACTTAACGGTGACTAACAAAACAATCCTATACATGTCTGATAAGCAATAAGTCAAATACTTTGACTACAATGCAGAACTGCAATCCAAAGAAAACAAGCCAGTTAAGCATTAAGTCTGCACCAAGCCTTAGCATTCACACACAATAAATGTTCTTCCATACCAACAAGAAGCTTACCTATGGTGTGCATCCTAAATAATAAGATAAATAGTGCTAGGAAGGGTTTACATAGCTAGCATCCTTGCCACCTTTGAACTGAATAGCCCACAGCTATTTCCTGAGTTTTTAAAGGATACCAATAAATTCTGCCTGGGTTATTTTATCCTTGGCATTCAATTCATCAGGAAAAAAAAATGCAGAACAGAAGCAACTGGAAATCAGTTATTAAAATACAAACAAGTACTGTACATTCACAGTTAACATTAAATTCACTGTCAATAATTTACCACAGCCGCCTCTGATTTGGCTGTCTTTCACTATATTAGATTGCAGTCCTCATCATTCCAATGAGAACAGCTTATGTGGATAACAGATAAAGCTCCTAGTCAGGTATTAGGAGAAGCATGGGAATGGTAGATACAGATAAAAGACAGGCTCTATCACCACAAAGATGTCTCCTTCATGCACATAATGTCATTTTTTGGGTTTGTATAATACACTGAGCTATAACTAAAATGTGATTCTTATTTGTGTGCACACATTTCAGGGCTGAAAGTTAAGAAAAAGAGCAAAATACTTCATTGTCCTTTAAAGTTTGTTTGATCTATTTCATATTAAACAACTATGTTTCAGCTTACAGCAGTCTGTTAATGGGAGTTTCCATAATAGAATGTTATTTCATATACAGTTTACTGAAATACAGCAGAATCATTCAAATGCATAGAAAACTAAAGTATGTTTAAGTTATCCTTTTATCCAATATTTCAGATTCGAAGTGGAGAGCATTTTTGCAAAAGGAAACATCTGATCATCACCAACTTAAAGATGATATCCTAATGGCAAACAGAAAATAATCTATGGAAGCAAACCCCACAACATTACCATTCACAACTGGGGGATTCTCTTTCTTGCTTACACACTGAACTGGTTTTTAACTGTAACTTGGATCTATATAGTAGGTTGAATGCTGCTATACGTGAGGAAAGTTCATTCAAATTCGTCTTAATTTTGCTAATCTTTTCCATGAAGATGATGTAAACTTCATCTGGATTTAAACCAGATTCTCCACTGTTACTGGAAGTCTTAAGCTTCCTGTATCAGCCCTATAGACCATTTATACTATCTTTCTTTTTAAGGTTTCTGGTCTGTATTTATAAATTTAGACTAGAGTTCTGGATAACAGTGACATAATTTAGGGCTCCAATCATCAGAGAAGGCATTAAAGAATGATTTGTGATGGTCCTCTGGTGATGGATGAGATAAAACTCTTGGTATCTCTTGGTCTCTTTCTTGTGCTTGATTACATAAAGAGTTAGCACTCATCCTTAGAACTGGCAGTTCCTCATTTTAAATGGCAGTGATGAAATAGTGAATTTGCTTGATTCAAACATTGTCATGTTTGGAAATCAGGTTGAGGTTTCACCCTATAGTTTAATGTCTATTATACTAAAAGATTTGCTTCACTCACTTTTTCATCATTGTACATGCACAATAAATTTAAATCTTTTCAGGATGGAGTTCTTGCTCTCCTCTACAAAGTTTGAAAAGGAGAAAGAAGAAAAACAAAAAGAGGTTCAGAAGTTAATGTAGTACATATTTTTGTATCAACAGTTCTGTAGTTTGCAAAACATGCTAATTCCTGTCTCTTTGAATCCCAGATTAATCGTGCAGGATATCCTTAAATGGATACAGATTCTGCATGCTGAGAATATTAAATGGTACTGTCAGACAGTATCTTAATATCTGAGGAAATGAAAAATAACTTCATGTAAGTTTGACAATTGAGTGATTATATTGCTAGGTTACTAATTCAAGAATTTACAAAGATTCCAGGTGTTCACTAACAGTACAACAGAAAATGAAAAAGAGTCCTTGGAAAACCAGCACAATATCACAAAGTGTTGATGTTATCATTTCTATTGGGATATCACAAAGTTGCCATCTATTCTGATATTGCCAGTTCATCCTGATAATTCACAAAACTATTGTTTGGCACTATTCTTGGAGCCTCGTTCTACTTCTAATAAAGAGAGAAAAGAAAATGTGCCTGAGACTTTATAACTGATAGACTTCAGATGCTAAAGCAAAAAATCAGACAAATCACTTTCTGGATTTGCACAGTGTATAAACCCAGCTGATTCTAGTAGTAACTTCTCATGGACATCTCAGCAGGCCAGTAGCAAGGAACAGACTCTTCCCTCTCTAAATCACAGTTTATTTCCAGCGCAACACAATTGTCCTGCTACTAAACGACAATCTGACAAGAAATGGAAGTCCTCATATGAAACCTCCCTTCAGCAGATAACTGCAAGGTAGTCCTAAAGAACATTTGATAAATAATGTCACCACCATCGCTTGGAAGCTACTCATTGCTCCTCCACTATTAAAATGCACATGCTGAGGCATAACAGAGTGGAGTTCACATAACAAAATAACAACATCTCGTTGACTATCATTGTGACTGCACTTTTACCTTACTGTGTGAAATTATCTTCCTGCTGGGAAATCCAGGGACTCTAACTGCCTTGTTTGTTCCTTTGTTCCTGACCATTCCTACTTGGCTACATGTCTATAAATCTTTTCAAGGTTAATTGTTCCTGTTACTCTTCCCGTCTTTGGTATATTTCAGATTGATTAATCTAGTGTGCTGTCTGCCTCAGATCAAGTGGCCCAACCTGCTCATTGAAAAAAAAGGCCCCACTCTAAAAACATCTAGATCCTCCCAATTCTTCAAACAGCTTCTGATCATATAATGAAGCATGGGGTCACTGTAGGTATATGAGATAAAAGATCCCTCAAAATCTCCCAATGATGAACATACAAACAAATGGAGGAAGCAGGATCATGCATTAGAACTGTAGCCCCAACTCACATATTAACTGTGTTCACACGTCACTGAATCCCAACTAGCCGACCACATTTCAGCCTGGTATATTTATGAGCCCAGAAAATTGGTGTAACTGACCAAATCAGAGTTAAGATGATCATGGGTAAGCATTTTGTATAAATATAGCTACTAACAAGTACAGGACAGAACAAAATTTTCTCCCTGTTTCTGCTACTGTCTTCCTGCACAATGCAACTGAAAACACTATTTTTTATATTTTCCAATTGCACAATTAAATGTGCATGGTCTCTGTCAATGGGATTTGTGCCATCCCTCCACTCTTCTTAACAGAGCTATTCTAGATACTTTGAAATTCCTTTTACTATAACAGCCCAGTATCCTTCAGATAATTAGAACTGTACATACAGGCTTGGTATTCTAGTGTAGCATGTATCTGGAGCAGAGAACATTATAGAAAAACTTATAAGACCATCCTATCTTTAACTATTATTATTTTTAGCCATCAACATTTATTTATTTATTTAACATATGGCATATCATACATGGACTTACAAGATATATTAACATTTATCCTAGATTAAAAACACATTAAAATATAATTATTAAAAATCAGTATTCAAATACCAATGTCTAGGCCATCTATCCATGGCTGTCTTAACATGTCCCTGAAGAGTATGAATTTAATATTTTTCCTGAACGAATCTGAAAATTCTGGAAAGAGATAATAATCCTTGGCCACCATTTTGTGTTATCTAATCAACTTTGACATATGGAGGAAGATAGGCCATCAAAATAGCCATATATTCCTCCTCCTCCCCAAACTTTGTAATGTTAAGGAAGATTTTTGCAAGTTGAAAAGAGCCTCTCCCTTTTGTTTTTAAGGCCTCAAGGAATTGATGTGACCCATGGCTTTTCCTAATTTAGTTTTGGTGTGACCAGCTAGTCAAGCTGCATATGAAAAGGTCACTTATTCTCTTCAAGAGAGGAGATGTCAAGTGGAGTGATGGAAAACCTTTGCATTGGGAGCCATAATATTCACTTCATACAATTGCCAACCCCATGTGGAAATGCAGGAAATGGATAGTGTAAAAATACATTCTTCTAATACCCTGGTGGGTTAAAAAAGAAAAGTCAACAGTCCTTGATGAGTACATGATATCAAGAATTCTATTTACAGTTGGATGCTTGCTGACAATAAAGATGATTCTTAATTAAAACCATGGAGTTTTAATCAATGGTGGTTCTATTCTTGAACAGTAGGACAAAGCCAAGGGACATTGACCATTGCACCTTCAGCTTGCCTGCTGCATGGCCCTCTTATGCAAATCATGCCAGTTAAGTCATGTACTGTTTACTGTATTCGTTCTTAGCATCCCCTTCAAGAGGTTGCAATGTATATAAGTCTAAAATCTGTAAATTGAATTCTTACCTTTGAATTAATCCTGGAGCAAAGTAGAAACTAGCGGACATTCTAAAATAACTGAACTGAAACATTCATCCAAGGTAATAAAACATTCTCATTTTAGTACAAATTTTAAAAAGCCTGACACTGGCTTCCAGAGGAAATGGTTTTACATATTTGTGGACTTCAGTGTGTTTTCTTTATTGTATACATGCACAAAAAAGTGGATAACTTTTGTGCATGTACAAAGTACCTTACCCAGGACTTAATTGAAACAGAAACCCACAAAGAAATAATGAGGCCTACCTAATTAAACAATTAGAACAGTTAAACTATAATATTTATTTTCTATTGAAGAGCACTTGTACATCACTTGTAACAGCATTATTCTAAAATGCTTTTTATTTATTCTTTTTTCCCTCCAAGGGCTTGAAGATAATATTTTTTTGCCCTGATTTTCTTGAAACGTCTACGTAATGTGTTGTACTTTCCAACAAGGAATCCCAGAAATTAATGAAAGATCTTCCATCCATGCCACTTATTTACTGCAGATGTGCTGACACTGCACTATATTTTGTTTCTTGGTTCTGTTCAGAGAAGGGAAGGATGCTGCCCTTCCTCTCTTAGATTTTCTTTCATTCAGTGTCATAAAAGGAATGACAATGATGTCATATCTTAAACTGAAAATATCTAAACAAATCCTCAAATAAGCCAGCTTAATTTAAGTATATTGCTAGCAGATTTGGACAGATGGAGTGCACTTTGAATACTTGGGATAAAATTAATACTTTAAAATGAGTATTTTTCCATTATAGCATATAGAGAGATCCTTTTATTTTTTCTTCAGATTTGTTTTCAGATACTGAATTTACTATTTCAGAGGTTTACTTGGGAACTCTCCCTCCTCCCAACTCCATTTTTCATGCAGGAAATTCAAGCTTCCCAAACACTCAGGGGGGAAAAGGTTTATTTTTCCAGATTTTAGTTTATTTATAAAATGTATCTCAGGTCTCAGGTCTTTTGCCCACCAGAAGTTTCCTCACATGGACTATTTTGAAATTGGCATTTTTGCCAACTCTTATAAATTGAAGGGCTTTAGTATCCAGTTATTTTGGAAAATATTTAATTTCTCCTCTGCTATATTAGATGGATGTGGTGTACAATAGCTTGCCAACTCCATTTTAAGCCTAATAATAATGGTAAATTATAAACGGGGAATTGGAATTTGAAAATGGCGAGATACATATGTTTATGTGTGTTTGTGTGTGAGTAGACATATTTTATATATGTGATAAATTAATAAAACCAAGTGTATTCTTGTCATCTGAAGAAATAAAAAATATATAATTTGCCAAAAAGCAGTGTGACAAAACCTGCAATTAATCCAGCTCTGATGGATAAATATGGGTCTAAGCCGTAAGTTTTACAATCCCTCTTTAAGTATAAAGGACTTAACAGACTGTCTAAGAATGATAATAATTTGATTTGATTTAAATGTAGTTGTTGCATTATACTAATTTAATTCTGAAATGGAAGAGGAGACAAAGAATCCAGAGTGGGAATATCCAATACATCTGTGCCAATGCAAAAATATATAGATATCCAAAAGTAATATTACTATAATTTTGGAGTAATGATTAATTCAAGAAAAATGTATCCTGGATTCACATGGGTCTTTCCAGAAACAAACTAAATGATTCACCCAATGGCTGGGAGTGGGGTGATTGTAATATAACACTTGAATATGTAATTTCACTATTGTGACTTTTTTTGGGGGTAGAAGTTTTCTTATAGAGATGCTTATATGTAGAATCATCCCAACTTTGAAGGTTTTTATAAAAGGCAAACTAAAAATCTGTGATGGGGATAGACATAGTGAAGGAGTTAAGAAATTATATAGGAGGTAAAAATGAATTAAGTTAATTTAGTACAGTATTAGAGTCTTATTTTACTGGAACATATTTTACAAATATGATACACATTGCAGCTAATAAAATATGTCCTCCTTTCTTTTCTATGAGAATGTGGTTTCCTTTCAAACATGTCTTTAAAAAATAAGAGGAATCCGAGACCCCTGCGAGAAAAAGAAAATTTAAAAACAAATCATTCAGATTTCAAATGATGGCAAAGATATAAGCAACAAAGATAGCTGAGCTGGACTATTATGCACGTACATAGACACACTACTAAAACTCTGTGTCTGTAATCTTTAACTGAGTGAAAGGGTGCATCATAGGGAAAAATATTTTTAATCAAGGTACCTCAAAAGGGCTAAATTACGGAATATGTTTAAAATCCAGGACCCATTTCTCTCATGGAACTGAAATTTGGCAAAGTTTATGAAACATTTTATGACATGAAAATTATCAAAATTATGAAATAAAAATTATCATTAAGCATTTTTATGACAAATGTCACCAAATATTTCCTGTGGTCAACTCCTGATGTCTGACTATGCTATACAGTTCAACAGGAGTTACTTTCAAGGCAGATACATCTCTGAATATCCCTCTGAATTTTTAAGAACTTGTCAAGTACATCAGCAGCTCCGCCGTTGTTGAAGGCATTGAGGAATCTGCTAAGGAAATATCTCTGAAACAATGACCTAAGGGGTCACAGGTTGTCATATTCAAGTGTGTGTACAAAAGTCAAAATCAATACTTTTATTAAGATCAATCAAAATTTACAAAGCAATGTTCAAGCTTTGCTGAACACTTAAATCGGATTAGCTAATTTAAAAAAAAAGATGAGTACATAAATGAAAAATCCCCAAATTAGGTCAGTCAATGAGCACAAACCATTATTAAATACTGAAAATGGTGAGTGGAATGGTATAGCTAGTCTAGCACAGCCGGGTAGAAAAATAACCCAAATCTTTGTTGACCTGTAAAAGCAGCAAAATAATAAACCTCGATGAGATCTTCGGTATGCATTTAAGCAAGGAGCCAGGACTTCTTGTCGCGTCTCCAGATCCAGAGGGTTCTCCATTTGCCCTCTCAGGCATGCAAGTCATCAGGTTATTTATAGGAGCAGAACAGCAGGGAATCCACAGACACATTCACAACTGCCTCCAAGTTTTCGCTCAAACTCTCTAGTTCAAAGGGTTAATCTTGTCCTTTAGAATAAAGAATTTGCAACAAGCCCTCATATTTACCACATCAAACACAACCTCAGTTTCCATTGTTTGAAGAACATTAGACAATAGACAAATTAACGAGACAAAGGAAATTTACTTTGTCAAGCCCTTGTTTGTAGCCAGTTCTTCCAAGTTTTATATCCCCAGAAAAAAGAGACCTGAGCCAGTTTCTATCTTATTTTGTGGCCTCTTGATCAAATCCTTAACTAATTCCTTTTATCTTCTTTTCTGAAAAAGTAACCTCTTTTAACCCAGACAAATAGAGCACACTGTTTTTTTAAAAAAATAAAGCAAAACATGTCTTCAACAAATTTTATTAAATATATTGTTCAAAATCAGCTTTAACTTGTTTTATAATAGTCACTAGAAAGGGGTACAAATTGATAAGCCATAAAAAAGAACTGAATTTCTTTCCTTGAAAGTTGAATTTCCAATAAAGGCCACAGTATTTGCATCTCTGAGAACTAGACCCGTGCATTTAAACTCTTTGAGTTAAAAGTGCATATGTTTCACATTAATATATAACTTTATATATATTTACAACCTATTGATGTTTGACACTAGAAAGAACTCTTATTTTCTAACACTACAGAAGATTACTCAAACACCAGCTTCCAAAATTTCTGTGAATTTCAACTAACTTTTTAAGCAATCAATATTTTATTACCACAATATTGGAGTCTTATGATACTGTCTTCTCTGAAGAGGAAAAAATGCAGGATAATCTCTGCATTTTCACACTTTTGATAACTATGTATTTTGCAAGTTAAAAACATACAATAGCTATCAATAAGCTACTTGGATCCCATGTAACATCAATATCTTATTATGGAATTATTTTATTATTATGAAATAACTGCAAC
>JANHZU010011111.1:83585-95999 GCA_032468055.1 Acrochordus granulatus | reverse complement strand
CTTTGAAGGTCAATGTTAACACCTTGAATTGTACCCGGAAGCAAACTGGTAACCAGTGCAGCTCATGGAACAAAGGTATTATGTGGGCTGATCTATTGGCCCCTAAAATCATCCGCGCAGCCGCACTCTGCACCAGCTGCAATCTCCAGATTCTCTTCAAGGGAAGCCCCATGTAGAGCGCATTACAGTAGTCCAGAATAGAGATTCTAATTAATACTAATTGAAACAACAAAACCATACAAAATCAATAGAAGTCATCACAAAACCGTACTTGGAAACATTTTAAACATTCAGTATTAAATGGTCAAAACAGTTCTAAACAACAGAAAATACACGTGCTAAAGAAAAGAAATTATATCTTAGAGCAAGGCCATTACCAAGAAGTCCCTGCCTCTCTATCTGCCAGCCTGATAGTTCTTAGTAGCAGACCGGAGAGCCAATCTTATGCCCAAGTAGACATGTGTGGATGCATGTCCTTTCAATAATAGCTCTGGACCACCTTTAGGTGGAGCTATGCAGAGAGTGCTAAACAATAGTCCAGTCTGCATCTAATCTCCTGGGTGGATCCTAAGACAGCCCTGTTTTCTACTGATGGAGATGCCTCCTAATGTACCTGATTTCTCCCAACTTTCTAAAAATGTTAATATCAAGTGATTTGGGCAGAGAGTGGGATTCATGATTAAGTAAAGAGGTGAACTTGGATCAACCTGCTGATACTCTTCATATTGCTCTGCACTGGCAGGAACATCAGGCTATCATTTAATTTCCTCACCCTCTCTCCCACCCCACACCTCTTCACAGCTAAATTTCCATGCTAGGCAAACTTGTCATTAATGGACATAACATTTTTATTGTTAAAAAAAAATATTCTGTATTCAGTTAGATTTACTTCTATGTAAATATGCAAAGAATTTCTGGTTGGGCAATGAAAAAAGCCTATACCAGTATATTACTATTTCAGGTTGACTTAAATCCCAGACTGGCAAATATATTGGCTTGGTATGCATAGAATATAGTTACTGTCCATATCTCAGTAAGTTACTGTCCATATCTTAGAAGGCTCCTTTAATCTACTGTCCTCTACATAAATTAAATTCTGGTTACTATTATCCATAAATAACATGGATATCAATATGGAGGACAGCAAATTTGGGAAAATTAGATCCATATTCATCACACACTACAGAAAAATGTGCTCCATATTTTAAATATTAATATATATAGCCAGTTGTTCAGCATATTATAATAAACAGTAATGCATCAATTATTAAAAAATCTTTTGGTTAAACTTCTTAAAATATCTTTAAGTTAAAATTGGTTTGCTTGCCTTTACTTAGCTTGATGTGTGAATACAAGCTATCATGGATAAGGATTCTTTGCAAGCCAGGCCACCATGGCTTAATTCATACAATGTCATTTATTAATATTACTGACAAATAATCTTCTAAATTCTTTTTAGGAAAAAAAAGTCAATAGCAGACATGTTGGAACTTGTCCAAATCTCTCACTGTAATGGAAATTGAAAATCAATGTCCCACCGTAAATGTCCCACTGTAGAGAACTGATATTCCACATTTTTCCCATAATAATGTATTTTTAAAAAAATCAAACGTGATCAGTGGTTTTAAAGCAATCTGTGAACTATTGTCCTACTGACAGTAACAATTGAATCATTTTTATTTCCAAAATAAAAAGTAGGCGTTTATTGAATCATGAAGTTCCCTGTGGGCCAGATAAAGTAGTTCTACAATTATTCAGGTTGAGCAATCTTTACTAATACACTCAAGCTCATGAAACCGCAGAGATAGTCAAATTAGGAAAACACAGCCTGAAGGCACAGTTCTGCAACATTTGTTTGCACATAGCCCAATTCCAACAAAAATATTTTTCAAAGTAAAACTTACCACTCTTCCTGCCTCATTATTATGCAAATTCAGTAAAGCTCTGGCATCTTGTGCTGTCTCCAAAGCATCCACGAAGTGTTTGGAAATTCTTTCACCAAATTCCACATTGTCACTACATCCTCCCCAAACCCATCCTTTTCCACCTAGGGGAGAAAAAATGTAGAATTTCAAATACCTGTGAGATGAATCATAGAACAGAGGTGGATTTTAAGAAATTCACCAGAAATATAAGGAAGATGAGCAAAGTTTTGAATTAGTAGAGAAGCATGAGTGCAGTGATGGTGATGTCGGGGGAAATAAACATTTTCCAGTTGTGCTGCGTGTATTGTTCAGAATTTGTACAATATGTGAGGTTATTTGATACTTTAATCTAACTTGCATCTAGAAATAAAGAGTACCAAACATGGACCCTGCCATTCTCTTCTAATTATGAGGACTTTCTTAATCAAGAACAAGCAACACTTTCTTCAGCAGATCTTTTTCAGAAACACCCAGGCTCACCTACATGTCCGTTTCTTGAATTATCACAGCCACAATTCTCAAAGTCTCCCATGCTACAGTTCCTGGTTAGGGTGTACATTACTCCAGCTGAGCTGATGGCATGAACAAATGAAGTCTCCCTTGTAGCTAGAAGAAAAAAAGAACTGTCAGCATCAGAGACAAACTTTCACCTCCTTAGAGCTAAATCTGCCCTTCTCCTGGCCAAAATAAAAATAAAATGAATCTTCTCTTCATCTCAGGTCCACTTTGTATATCCTAATTCATTCCCAAGCTCTGCAAAAATGTTGATTTATTTAAATATTTTATATCCCTTCCCATCTACACATCTCAGTATCCGGATTCTGGGTTAGGAAATGTACCAAAGGAGAGAGAGGGTTACAATCGGAAAGTTTTTTTTAACAAATCCACTTTTTAGAAATGTGTACAGCATGATGAGAAATTGGAGGAAGAGAGAAGAAATTCTAAGTTTGTGGATGTAATCAGTGCATTTGTACTATAAAGCATGTTTTGCTTTCTAGTCATTGCTTTTAATTCAGTTTCAAGGTTTTAAATTTTTCTACATATTTATCTTGTCACAGACAATTCAAACAGCATTCTTGATGTAAACATCCTCATTTGAAACCCAAATACATCACTGAATCAAAATGTTTTTCATTTGTAAGATATTTGCTCCTCCTTGAGCTAACTGAAAGCAGTGAGGATTGGTTGGTAAGTCCATCTACATTTCCTCTGATCTCTAAGTTTGTTCATAAATCAACATATGATATAGGCTGTGTAGTGATAATCAACAGATCAGTTTTCATTTTCTATGCAAAACTTAATTTAAAAAATACACATATCTCCAACCTAGATATATGGCTGATACTACTCTACTTTCTTGGCTTAGTGCCAAATCCAGTAATGTTAACATCCTCTTATTTTACAAGTCAAATGTCCTTTTTCAGAATTATTTTTTGTAATCTTGCATCCATTTTTCTGAAAATCTCCCATATTGAATTCAGTAGAGTAACTTCTCAAGAAAGGTGCATAGAATTATGCTTTGAATTTCATATTTATTATGGTCATCCTAGAGATCATTGTTCAGATTCAGTGTGAATGGCACGTTTTAACGTGTTTTTAAAAAAAACAAAAAATATACATTTTAAAATAAATAATTACTGTTTATCTTAAAATACAATAGTCCTGACCATAAGAAAGACATCCATATATTATATTAGCTCACCCTTCTGACCTTAGGCAAAATAAGAGACTCACAAGTTTGCACTGTATTACTATATTTTTGATCTGATTTGACCTCATAAAGTCATTGTCCTAACAGGGATGAACATTGTAGCTGATTTCTGGGACAGAAAGACAGAACTCAACCCTGCCTGAAAAAAAATATTCTTGAGGTACCAGTTTAGTGTGTGCATGCAACAGAAGATGGATATTAGACTGATCCTGGAGAGACCCTGATTCAAATCTTCCTACTATAAGGCACAGTGGATGACTTTGATCAGTCACTTTCTTTCAGCACTAATTTATTTCTTAGATTTGTTGCAAGGAATACAGATCAAAGGGAATTTTCTATGCCACGTTTAGAAAAAGGGCAGCCATAAATGTGATAAATAATAAAAGCAAAGTAACACAGAAATTTACTTTGATCTGTTCAAGAGTATTTTCCTGTATTTTCCTTCACATGTTCTAGGATCAAGCCCTTCCACAAAAAAGAAACTGAAACCTTGGTGAATCCTTGATGAAAGCTATGCTCTCTGAACACTTTCTCAGTGTAAACTGCTTAACACCACAGTTCAAGTGGACCTATCAAAAGGAAGGGATGTGTTAAAATCCACTTACCACTTCTAAGTCTGTTATGAGTAGAGAGCTGAAGTGCACTCTCTGGACAATTCCAACGTTCCCAGATAAACTGATGCTTACATTCCTCGATTCCACTCTGGGCACCAGCAGACACACTTGTAGAATACATCAAATATGCCTTTCATAGACCAAACAAATATATATATTATTTTTTCAATGTTTCTCAACCTTCTCAAATATCCTTGAATAGCCATTTACATCCAGTTTCTCTGATTTCCACACAGAGAGCCACAGTATTAATACAGGTTATTTATCATAAATAAGTAATACTTCATTGATTAATGTAAACTGTCATAAAAGATTTAAGTATCAAATATTTGGAGGGGGAGTGAATAAGTACCTTGGGCCCTGTCATCAGGAAGTTACTCACTGACCTGTTGAAAGAGGGGAAAAAAGTTATTAAAAACTTTTCTGAACAGCATTTAAAAATGTTTTTTAAAACCAAGCACTCACACTCATACCAAGAAAAACCCTAAGTGCCAATGAGCCTTGAATGCCTACCAGGCTGATGATGTGTTGAAAATAGCAATAGCACTGTATAGCCCGAGAGTGGCCAGGATGACAGAGGTCCCTTTTCTCATAGTAAATCTCTATTCCAATAGTTGACCTACTAAATTATCTTCACCTCACACCCCCCTCAAAAGGATTTGCTAGATAACAGAAAGAGCTAGACTCCACTTCTCCTTTTATTATACCAGAGAACCCACAAAAAGTCCCAACCCAATAGAATGAGGGTGGGAAAAAACCACAAAGGCTCTTTAATTACTTAAAAGCCTAATTATGGAATGAAAAGCTCTTATAGACCAGCCATCCCACTTCATCAGATGCAAAAAGGGAAGCTACTGCAGCCTCAATCTTTCTTATTTATAAGGTGGATGCCTAGAGGGCCAACTGCCTCCCACCCCCCATTCATTGGCTACCCAATGACAAGATAGCAGAAGGTGCCGCCTGATGATGCTGCACTTCAAAAGACAAGGGGAGGGGGGTCCTTTGCTATCCATTCTCGGAAACTTGCCTAACAATAGAGAACTTTTTAATGCTCTTAAAGCAGCTCCTTGACTTTAAGAGAGGTGTCCTTTCTTTCTCCTCGGAAAAACAAACAAACAACACCTTTCTTTCTCCTGGCCTTCTGTCACTCCCCAGAGATCAGGGGATCATTTGGGGAAAGGCTAATTATCTTTGATGATTAAATTGCTCCTTCTAGTGAAATCCCAGTCCTCATGGTGAAACAAACCTAGAGTGGGTATCTTGGAGGACAGAGTGAAGATTTCATCTACCCTGGAAGGTGAGGGCAGTGGCATTTTTGCACTGAAATAGCCTTCCTCAATCTAGTGCCCTTGCAGAGCTGTTGGACTTCACTTCCTAATGAGCATAACTATGCTGGCTGAAACTATGCAAAACAACATTTATTATACCTGCAGGACAATACACTGGGGATGGCCATCTGAGAATATTTTCAAGTATTTAAAAGTATTTAAAAGTATAAAGCACTAGTGTTTACTTCTCATTTTACTTTCTTCATACAACAGATTAAGAAATAGGATCTCAGCCAGAAAAAGTGGGTAGTCTTCATCACTGTGCAAAACAACAAAGTTCAGAATTGAGAAAGCCTTTTGGATAAAAGGTGAAACGTCTTCTACTTGAGAAAAAAATCCAGTCCAGATGCCTGTTTCTTAAACTTTGTTGCGATGCAGTTACCCTGGACGAGTGAGAGTCTTCACAGACACTGTGCAAAAGTAACTCCATTCATTAACTTGAACTACTATATATATTTCGGGGGGCAGTACAAAGATTGATGCTTATAAATCAGAAGGTAAACTGGCTTATAAAACATTCAGGCAGAAGAACTGTCTCTAACACTGTCCATTGAGTTTCTCCAGCACATCAAAAGCAAGATGGGTTCTTGTGATTACGCAATTGTTAAAAATTCTCTTTTCTGGTCTTACAAATTTACTTAAATATAAGTATTTAAAATGTTAATTTAATATTTTAAAATTATATCTTTAAAATTACTTAAATATAAGTATCCCTAAATTTAAGTTTTGCTTTTATTCCCAAGTAAATGGGCATGGAGGTGCAGCATTAGTATTCTACAAGGTCTATTTACATGAAAATTAGGGATAATTTACTTTTCTGGGTAAGCATTTTGCAAGATAAAGCCCCTTTTTTGACTGGGTATCTCAGTATTTGATTTGTCAGTTTGCTATTGACTTATCCTAATATAACTGCAACAAATTTCACCTTTAATTCTTAGACTGTTTGTCGCTTAAGTTCCCCTTTTTTATTCATTTTGATTAATACAAAAGAACAGGAAATATTGTCTATTATCTAATTCCTGTTGCTCCAAGCAAATGTATTTTGGGGAGGACAGACAAAAATGGCTCTTCAGGTATCTGGGGTGTCAGGGTAGGAAGCTTCATTCAGATAAAGTGAGCATTCAGTGAGCTTGTATTTCAACTATACACAGTTTTACAGATTATGATCAGCATTTTAACTGTATCTAGAAGCATGTTTACTAGCCTGTCAGTATCAAAAGAAATAAAGTGCTTACTACAACTAGCCATGACCAGTAGCGTTCTGGACTTCATGAAATTTCCAAACTCTTTTTAAATGAAGTCCCTTGAAGAGAGCACAAGACAGATCCAAAGGAACATGATCAAGGCATGTGTTATGAAGATGGATATTTCCAGGATTTGGTGCAGTGAATATATGAGACTTAGCTGAGGAAATGCACTCCTGATTGTCAGACTACCAGCAAAACCTGAATATTTAAGAGCTAAATCTAGGAAAGCTGAAAATCTGTGTGCTCATGGAAAATTTAACCCAACCATTGTAATTAATTAGTTCATTAGTTAGGTAAACTGAATCCTTATTCCCTGAACCACTTTTCCACTTACAAGGAATACTTATATCTTTTCTGAATGAAGCATTTGATGTTATTATGTTTGATGACATCCAATCAATTACCACCATCAGATTGAGAATTTGAATATATTTCTTGATTAGTTAGGAAAGAGAGAAGCTAGGAGTTATGCACATACTGATGGAACCAAATTCCAAAACTCCAAACTGTCTTCTTCCAACAATGTCATGTTTATGTTAAACAGAAAATTACAAAGAATTTAATCCTGGAATCCATAAATCATTGAACTGGCACTGAAGGAATCTTTCAGAACCACTATCTGAAATAACTGGGGAACACTGTGATTCTGTACTTCAGATTGCCATTCCAGCCATATGCTCCAGAATGGTACCATGGTCAAGTATATTAAAAGCAGCAAAGTTGTTGCTGTTGTTAAACCGTGCTGTTGTGCCTGACTCTTTGCGACCTCATGGACCACAGCATATCAGGCCTCCCTGTCCTGCACTGCCTCCCAGAGTCTCCCAAATCGACATCACATCCACGACGCTATTAAACCATCTCATCTTCTGCCATCCCCTTCTCCTCCTGACTTCAATCTTTCCCGCCATCACAGTCTTTTGTAATGAGTCCTCTCTTCACATTAGGTGGCCAAAGTATTTGAGCTTCAGCTTCAGCATCTATCTGTCCTTTCAATAAACAATCTGGCTTGATTTCCTTTAGGAATGTCTGGTTTGATCTCCTTGAAGTCCAAGGGACTCTCAAGAGTCTTCTCCAGCACCACAGTTCAAATCACCAGCTACATATTATTCCTGTTCTGTTCCTGGAATAAATAACACATTCCAACTTATTAACATGCCTGAAGCAAAACCGAAACTGATCTAGGTAATCCACCTCCTGCAAAAACCTCTAGGGTAGATATATCTTCACATATTATCTGAAAAAAAAATATTGGTAATTAGTGGGAAAAGACAGTTTGTTGGGGTTTGTCAAGCATTTACTTACACTGAAAGTCTCTTTCTCCTTTTTTTAGGAACAATGGAAACACATTTTTTTAATTTAAAAAAACAAGACTTATTTTACTCACTCACTTTTATAAACCATGAAATGCAAGAATCAAGAGCACTTATGATACTGCTTATTTGGTAAAGAATCTTGTTTCTACTCAGAGCCATTCAGGTGAGGAATGCATAAAATGACTGGGCAAGCAATGGCCATTCCTTGCCCTGGAGCTGCTTTTGATACCATCAAAGTATCAAGAACGAATATGGGAACTACATTACTGTTATTCCCACTTTGCTAATCACCAAATGTGGCTGAGAGTCATTTCCCAAAGATCAGCACTTGTCTAAGGACATTTAGAATTTAAATTCCAAGACTAGGTCTAACCGTTTAAACTTTCTGGCATAATTTACTGCAAAGCAATTTTATTGAACTCCAGTGATAGAAATATGGCACAAATGTGACACAGCATAAGTGTTTAAATATGATATGAAAGTGGCTTTTTAGAAAAATAGCACAGCAGACCTTAGGCACTACCATATCTTACATGAGGCAGCTGGGCATCCTTTAGCTTATTTTTTTGCCAGAAATCCAGGGCAACCACCAAAAAATTAACCAGAAATGCACAACAAGTAATCCAGGACTATATACATGCTTGAAATCCTTGGGTACAACTTTCAAGACCTCCAAAAGCTATTACTATATATATTTAATGTGACAGAAAGAAAAATGATGAATTTGTGGAGAGTACAGTATTCATATCTCTAGTTCAGTTAAAGCATGAATGCAATGAAATGTAGTTTTGTTCTCAATCTATTCACTATTAGGAGCGCAACCTCTGGTTTGCTGTTCATTGGCTACAAACAGCCCTAGAGAGAAAAAAATTGTATCTAACTAATTTAGTAGACTAATTTCATATCATAGCATAAGATTAAGCCATGCAGGCCCAAGAGTCCTTCCTTGTCTTCTGAAAGGCAATTCTTTATTAGCAGAAGAAACTTATCATCATCCAAGATCATGTGAAAGGGAAACCTGGAGCCAGTCTGACAAAGCTGCAAACAAACATTAATAATCAGAGGATTAAAATGGTAGATTAGTGAGAATGTAATGAATGCCAAATGCCTTGTAATAAGCCCAGAAGTTTTCCCAAAGTGAGTGTATTCCTGCTGGGAGGAAAAAAAACTTGCCTTGAGACATTTCTAATCATTAACATTTTGGGAAGCATTTCAGAAAGGAAAGGATTCTGACAGACAACAAATGATCCAACTTTACTTTGTAAGAGAGTGTTTGTTAGAGAGAAAACTGCTACTTTTTTTTTCATACATGGTGAGGATATACAGTATGATCCTAATCCCAGACACTGCTGAACTGGAGAAGTCTTATTGCAATATGGGTTGACTGATCTTATAAATACTTATTGTATATGAAATATTTTTCCTCAATTGATTTCCTACCAATTTTTTGTTGAACTGGTTCATATGTCACACTATTTAATATAGTTGGTTGAACAAACAACACCTGGCTAGATTCACATCGCATGCTAATGTTGGTATATAAATCACAATGAATAGCACACAGGAAGACAAACTGAACCAACACATTGTAAGCTAACCCCTTAAATGCATCAAGCTATTAACTATGCCACAGAAAAATACCAAGCCCTGAGATGATCTCTATCCTTCAAATAGCAGCTGCAGCTACAGCACTTGGATGTTTCCCACAGCAATTACCTAGGACAAGTGCAGGTCCTAAAAGAAGTAATTTGTTTCCAGAGAGATATTGACATATGCATTTATTTAGTTATTTAAACCATGTTACTGTGTTTAGCAATGTTACAATCTTTTTGGCACCAACTACAGCTTGTTCTGTTTCCTTAGAAAGCTTAAGCTTTCTGAATAAAGACACTAGTAGACCCTCTTCAGAGGATCCATTTGATAATTTTTCTCCTTTCTGGAAAGAGGATGATACGGCAATAACCACATACATGTGTGCACATAGGAAGTTCCAGAGTGGAGAAGCTGCTTTTTTTCCTTGAATAAGAAGCTGCTTTAACAAAGAGGTCAAAATAAGGGTAAAGATCTTCTTGTTGATTAGCTACTGATCTCATTTTCACTTATCCTGCATTTATTATGCAAAACATTCTCAGGATGTAGGATGGAGATGCTTTGAGAAGACAAAGAAATCTCAGTAGATTTGGCATTTAATCAGAAATGGTTATATTGACTGCACAGTTATTTGACTCTTAATCAGTGAAATTCTCCAGACTTCTTCTGATAATTCAGGACTTGCGGTCCTGGTTGTTCACGGCTCTGAGCGGATGAAATGTTTAGCAGCATGGATGGAAAGGATGGCTTGTTCACTGTGACGGGCAGTGCTTTTGCCTTTGACATAAGAGGAGGAAGGGTGACCAGTGGTCCTTCACTGGCAGAGGAAACTGATGTTCAGGAAATACTTTTTACTTTGAATCTGCATCGATACCAGCAAGTATGTCCTCCTGTACTGGATTTAGTGAGATTAGCTTCTGAGCAAGCTTGCAGGCTGTCATTGCATGTCTGCAGACTTAAAATTATTTACTAGGGAACTAGCTCAGTTTTCTCCAACCTTTGAGATGTGTGGTATATTCCCAGGAAGCACTACGAAAGAAGCTGTAAACCCAACACCTTCAAAGGGCAATAGGCTGAGGAAAGCTAATTAGATCGATTGAGCTGAATTTGGGGCAACAGATAGATTCAGCTTGTAAAATTATTTTTATTGCAATGGGGATCTGCATGTATCTTTATGAATTTAGCAGAAATAACCTTCCGCAGCAGTATTGGACAAGGGTTAGGTGAATGATCATGCTAAGTAGGCATTTGTAGACAAATATAATGGCAGGAGGAACCACTATACAGACTGACTGCCCCTTAAAAAGTTTCTTGACTCAGAACATGTTGGCTTCTTTTATGTGACAAAGGAGTCTGATTTGCACCAAAGACCAGTATCTTGTTCTTAGCAATCTTTAGGTCTGCATTCAGAAGATTTGCATAGCTATAAGCAAATGAGGGGATCCTGGTCAGAATTTCTGAACAATATCAGCTGGAAAAACGGAGGACATTGGTTAAATGTTATCTCTTCTACCTACTGATCCATTTCTGGCCTAAGTGAAAGTGCCCATTCTTTAATGTTCTAAAAAAAGTACTCATTCTTACCTTTAAAGTTCTTGATTCTCTCAGTGAATATCTCTTCTTTGATCAGACTCTCCCAGCACTTTAGATCTTCTGATAAGACTTTTATGAATGAAATTAAATTAGTATCTGGGTCTTTGGGTTGAAGTCTCCATATATGAACTCTCTTCCCATGAAAGTTTGTATCATAGCCTCCTTCTTGCTGGTATCTCTTACAGACATAAAAACCCTTATTCACTACAGGTGCCTTTCCAATGGAAACCTGACCACTGTGGACTATGTTTTTGCTTTATTGTCTGATTTTGTCTTTCTGAATTCAATTTTTGTTCATAACTAAAAAATCTCCCTGGTCTTGATGTTTTTTGTAAACAGTGGGAGATATTTTTAAATATAATTATTCAGAGGTTATGGAAACAGAAGGTGGTTTGTTTGAACTGTCTTGACTTTTATTTCTTCTCTCCACAGCAGCTCTGTTAGTATAAAATTTTTCTTCCTGTCAGTAATTTTCCTTCCTCCACTTTAGCTGAGTGATTTTTTTTGGGAGGGAGGGAATGCCATGACTAAAGATGGAGAGAAAACAAAGGAAAAGTCTGATTGTGGGAATTATAATTTGTTCAATGACTGAATGTACCCAGAAGAGAAAAAAAACATGTATCTAGGCTTGAGTTTATAATTGATGTCATTCTGATTTAAAGCCAGTTCCCATGATTGGCTCATGAAACACATTTTCCTGCCAAGGTCTAATTAGGGCTTTCAGAAGAATGCAAAAAGGAAATTATGCCACAGGTTTCTTTGCACACTGGCAATTTGCACACACCTGTGAACATATGAACAGCAGTTACCAAGCTTAGGGTGATTGTGAAAATCACCCTGAAGGCATTGGCTCTAAATGTATTGAATAGACATGCTTGCTCTTGCTTTATTTCCAAAATTTATTTCCAAAATATTATTTTTATATGAACGTGACAACCAGGACCTGTAGTGTTCTGTATTTGATCCTGTGGTTGTTCAGTTGCGCAGTCATGTCCGACCCCATGGACTGCATTATGCCAGGCCCCCCTGTCTTGCACTGCCTCCCGGAGTTTTCCCAAGCTCACACCCATCACACCGACTATGCTATCTATCC
>JANHZU010011111.1:64003-83485 GCA_032468055.1 Acrochordus granulatus | reverse complement strand
TCATCTGGCTCCTCTGATGAGACCTGTCCAGTATGGTTGAACCTCTGGCAGAGCTCTCATCTTCTTCAGAGCACACTTGCCCCCCAACCACAGCAATGTGGTGCCTCACTGGGGGGGAATTTGATCCGACAAAGGTGCTTAAGAGCACCATGGATGCAAATATAGCCTGCCTGCAACTCTTTAAAAATAGCTACATTTTTGGGTGTGTCTGTAAGTGTGTGGCTAATGGCAGCCACAGGATTTCAGGAAAAGATAACACATTTTTGGAATCAAAATCCAAAGTACTACATAGCCATATATATTCCTTCATCATAAAATACGAATAATCCCAGGAGCTATTCAAGGAACACTTGTTTACTTTTAATGAGCAGAATCTTTGTGTGTAAATCTTTGGAAATTAGATATTGTAAAGAAATAATGGCCCAGTGCTACGGGGAGAGGGGGGACAAAGGATCCAATAGTATGAGAAGAGAATCAGGATTGTGTTGGGATGAGCTTAGGAGTGATGGGAAAAAGAAAAAAAACTGGATACTAGTACAGGGGTAGGAATTGCTGTGGAGCACAACACAAAGATTTCAAGAGGTTGGTAGAATGACCATGCAATGAAAGAAGAATCCAAAAGATGGACTGTGTATGTGATATAAGGGTGGGAAAGGTTCCATGTGCCTCAGTGCATAGTCCTGCTGGCCACATGACCATGAAGTGTCTTCAGACAACACTGGCTTCCTTAGCTGTGAACCAGAGATGAGCATTGCCCCCTAGAGTCAGCCACAACTGGCAGGGGAAACCCTTTACCTTTTATGTGATATAAGAGAACTAGGAAGACTGAGGAAGTGATTTCAGGCTTTTTGATTACAAAGTGGTGGGTCTATTTCAGGCTTTCAATGATGGAACGTCCCAACAGCCATAATTGTAAATAATTCAGGGAGTGCAGCCCCAGATCAAGTGGAAAGATTTTAACCTTGATGAAGTTAGATTTTGGGATATATTGTTGGTCAAATGGAATTGTTACGGGCTCAAGAGTTCCTGTGCTTGGGCTATCTTACAAAAAAACTCCCTAAAACAGAAGTCAACATGGAAGACTATAAGCAAGTCATTGTGTAAATCGAAGAGAGGTACATTTAAAGCTTAGACGCAGCAAGCGATAGCTTCTGAAGTTTCTATCTTCTTTGCCAAGAGAAATCACATCTTGCATGACTTCACAAATATGCCTCTCCATGTGCAACACCTGGGTAATTAGGAAAAATCTTTCCTCCTTCCTTGAAGACTTTTATTGTATTCACCTGCATTGCTCTCCATGGGAGGCAAAATGCTTCCCTATGTGGGATGCCATACACTTTATTTGTATTCAGACACCAGCAGCTTGTGGGCAGGGAAGAGGGGAAAGTTCTTGAACAACTCATTTTCCTGAACTGTTTCTTTTTCAGGATTAGCTCCTTGCAGTGATACATTTCTGATCAAGGATATGTTTGATATTCAGGAACAATTAATCATTCTTAAATTCCTAAAGGTATAACATGAATATATATATGTATATTTCCTCTCTTTTGGGCATTGCCTGGTAAAGATGACATCATATTACATATATTGCTTATTATGGGCTGCTGTCCTATAATTTAACTGAGGAATCAAATGCATTATATCTGATAAAGTCTACGAAGAATGAGACTGGAATCTATCAAAGAAAGATTCTACCCAGCCCTCGCAAGTTCCTTTTAACCCCTATCCAAATCTGTTCTGAAATGTTGCAGGTTCTGTAGGGCAGATGCATGGGAAGTGAATGTGTGAGAAGTCAAATAAACACCCAGTTTACAACTTTTTTTGCAATGGTTGTTAAGCAAATCACTGTGGTCATTAAGTGAGTCTGGCTTCCCCACTGACTTTGCTTGACAAAAAACAGCTTGAAAGGTTGCAAATGGTGATCATGTGACTCTGGAATACTATAACCCTTGTAAATACATGCTGGTTGCAAAGGGTCTAAATTTTGATCATGTGACTGTGGGGATGTTGTAACAGTTGTACGTGCAAGGATTGGTCATATGTAACTTTTTCAGCACCATCATAACTTTGAATGTTGATTAAAAAAATGTTTATAAATCGAAGACTACCTGTATTTAACATAAAGTAAAGGTAAAGGTTAACCTGCCAGTTGTGACTGATTCTAGGGTGTGGAGCTCATCTCTGTTTCCAAACCAAAGAGCCAGCGTTCGCCCAAAGATGCTTCCGTGGTCATGTGGCAGGCATGACTAGATGCCAAAAGTGCACGGATACTATGACCTTTCCCACTGGAGTAGGCGGTACCTATTTATCTCCTCACATTTGCATGCTTTCGAACTGCTCGGTGGGCAGGAGCTGAGGCAGAACAACAGGAGCTCACCCTGCTACATAGCAATGCCAGGTCTTGAACTCAGGCTGCTGACCTTCCAGCCAGCAAGCCAAGCATCTTAACTGCTTTCCCAGTAAATATAGAACATGCAATCTTCTACTCCCTTCCCCTAAATATAATTTTATCTTAATCTAATCCTAAGAACTACATTGAGGATTCAAATGGAAGTTCATTTAGTAAAATTGCTTTGTTGAACAAGTAATTGCTAGATAGCTTACTTAGGAATTCCTCAAGAATTTGTCTACATGGAATATGCTCCTGGGGGGCTCCTCTTCTATGGAACTAACTGTCCCTGGAGATGAAGATGAACCTCACTCTCATATTGTCCTGGAAGCTGATAAGAAAAATCTGTCTCTTCTGGAATTAATTATAGAGTATCAGCATCATATATGTCTGAATGATTCAATGTAATTTATTATTCTAGTTTTTTTTTAGTATTAGCATCTGCAAATTGCTTAGAATTTGTTTGGATTGAGGCAATAGATTCTATTGCAAACTGTCTTTTTGGAATGGGAAGAGCATACTGAAATTCTGTACTCAGATCATTACAAGTTGGAAAATATGGTAGAAGAAAAATCTCTAAAAGTTCTAATCAAACCGTGCCAGCAAATCTGGACAACGATTCAGTGGCCAACAGATTAGAAAAAGTCAATCTGCCTTTGAATAACAAAAAATATGGCTTAACAGAGCATGCAAACTATAAGACACTATTCTTAATTTCACATATTAGCAAAATAATACTTAGAATCACTCAACAAGATTAGGAGTTGAATAGAACAGGGAATACCAGATGTTTAAGCTAGTTTTAGAAAAGATATAACATATTTTTGCTAATTTACATTGGATAATTGAAAAAGTCAAAGAATATAAAAAAACAATGGCCGTCATTGATTGTAGAAAGGCCTTTCTACATAGATCATGTCAGTCATATCAAGCTTCTGTGCTTAGAAGATGGGAATTCCATAACATCTCATTGTCATCAAGTGAAAACCACGTACAGGAGTTGAAGCTGTAGTCTAGACAGAACATGGTGAAACAGATTAACTCCATGTTGGGCAAAGGGGTGAGACAAGGCTGTATACTCTCCTCTTATTTAATCTATATGTTTTGTGGGAGTCTGGAAAATATCATAGTTTGAGCCAGGTAATTTGTATCTAATGTGAGAATTCTCGATTACTTGGTTCTATTTGATCCATTTGCTTTTTGGAGAAGGCTATAATGCTGGACACAATGGAAGGAGAAAGAAGAGGATGAATAGCAGCAAGGTGGATGGACTGAATCTGAGTACTGATGAGTGCACTATTGTGAAACCTAAAGAATCAAGGTGAGGAAAAATTGTTGTCGAAATCATTCAGAAAGGACAAGTTTTCATGGTATTTCTGTTTGTGTTCCAAAAAAATATTATTCTGTTTTTGCATCTGATCAAAAAGCAACATCAGTTGTTTTCTCAAATAGCTATTCCTCGAAGAAAAGGTAGTAGGAGACACTGTTTTCACATTTTTTTTATTCAAGAGGCAGGTGGGGCTGCAAGGACAGTGAGATATCTTGCCTCCCCACTATTGTCCTCCATGCAGAGAGAATTCTGTTAAGTGCTACTCTGAATTCAGCCTATAGCTTTAATATAGTCATACACTGAAATGTCTTAAGCTCTATGGCATGTGACTGGTTTTGTTTATTTTGGCAGGGGATAATATATGCTGTCCCTGAAGATGCGTTCTATGGAAATGTTATCTACAGGAATTTGCAACTTTGGGTTGAAGCTTTAGGGATGGACTGAAGCTTTGTGATAAGACGTATCTAGTGTGCAAATTGAATTATGTTAAACATTCATCATACCAGGGCGTCTGGTGGGTATTAGTCTGTAGCCTAGGGTCAGATAGCCATCAGCCTAGGCAGGGCATTGCTAAGGCTAAGCTAAGAATATTCTTATTCACACAAGGCAAAGGACAACTCTTTATGTTTTCAGACATTAGCCCTGTGCCCTAGAGCTGCTGCTACTCTCCCTTTCCATTTTTTCTCAAAGGAAAAATGAACAACTTCTGCTTTTCTTTGAAGTTAGCAACAAGTAGGCAAGGAGCCTACAGACTAAGTATCCTTAATGTCAACAGGCCAGTCTGAAATATAACATCCTGATGAAATTCCAGAAAGGATGTTTTTTTCCACAATGATAATAAAATAATTTATTTGAGCCTTTCATGATGAACAAAAGAAAACAAAAATGTATTATTATAACACTGGCACACTCTAAAGTTTCTAGCAGGATCAGGATTTTTGTTTCCAATCTTCCCTGCAAATACAAGGGACTAAACCTAACTACTGTAAATGCAAAAGATGTTTTCCTTTCCCAGTAAAAAAGAACTAGCATAGTATTTCAGCTTTGTACAAACACTCAATATTTTTTCAAGTACCTTCTTTGAGGAAGGGGCTGTAGCCTTCCTGATGAGTTAGTAAAGTGGTCTTGTGCTGGATTTAGTGTTAATGTTCCCAAAGAACCACACATTAATATAGATACAGTCAGGCACAATTTTAATATTGGGTGAAATGATAGAAGCTTCTCCTAGTGTTCACATGATTCCTGTATGTATCTCCAATATTTGACTGTGGGGAAAAATAGTAACTAACTGGAGGAGAGATCTAGCAAGTGGTGCTTCATAAGTTAGAGAAGAAACACATTTTCAAAGAGGACAGCACATTTTTAAAGCTTTGATTTCTCTGAAATGTAAATATCGATCCTTAATTTTGACAACATCCCGATTCAGTCATGAAGCAAAGCAAGCTGATAGTATTATCGAAGACATTTTCAACCATGCATAAGTTTTACTTCTCAAAATGAGATTGTGGCTCCGTTCTATCCACTCATTGGTCTCATTTTCTGAATTCAAAGGAAATAAATAACTTGGCACAGATTAAATATGCTGTTATATGAGTCTTGCAGTTTCTGTGTCTGAGCCATGCAAGCAAGGTCTATGAGGGTGAGTGGTCTTGTCTTAGGCCTCTTGGACTCACTTTTCAAGCTTATACCATGATTATAGTAGAAGAAAGCTTTTGAAATCCATTTCTTAGAAACTATCTGTTTAGTATTTTTAAAAATCGGTCTATTTAATACTTTTCTCATCTTCACTGTATCTATACATATCATATGGGGCATTTGCTATTTCTCTCAAAAGCCACCTATCTCATATTTTTTAAGGAGTAACTCTTAAGAATTTCTTAATAGTAGTAGATTTAAATAAAATAAAATGTGCTTTAAAAAGTTAACCGAAAGACAATTTTGTGAAAGAAAAACATTACTATTTTTTAAAATAGTAATGTTTGTTATTTCAGAGAGTACGAGCATCAGCATCCTGTTCTTAAGAAGTTACTCTGATTATTTCACTCGGATAGATGCACATCTATATTACATTTATGACCCTTCTGAAAGGATCTAGATGCCTCAACAGCATATCAAAATTAACTGCATATTCTCTGTACTAGAGAGGGAACCTGTATGCTGCTCACCTCACCTTGCATCTTAATCAGAGTATAATAACCTGGAAATCTCATCTCTGAGGACTAAAAACAAAGCTTTTGATCCAAAAACTCATGCTACTTATTTCATACAAGGTTCTTTCGCTGAATCGCATGTGCAATTCTAAAAACTGAAGTTTTTAAACTCAGGACATATTTCATTTGTATTGAAAAGTCACATTCTGCCAGCAAAGTTCTTTCCGTAGCTACTAGATCGGTGCTAGTGTCTTGTTTACTATGGAAACAAATATTCACTCTTTCCTGAACTTATTTCTGCTTCCAGTTTCTATAATAAAACTCAAAAGTTTTGCCTTCAGATCATTTCTGACTTCTAGTGACTGCACCCTGCAGTTTCCTTGGCAGCATTTTGAATCTTTTGGCAAGAAGCTTGCCAAAAACTAGATCCTAGGACTGAGAGAAAGTGACTAGCTCAAAGCCACCTGTCTGGCTTTGTGCCTAAGACAGGATTAGAGCTCCTGGGCTGTAGTCTTGAGCCTGGTACCTTAACCAGATGCCTCGTATACAATGCAACGATGGAAAAGTACCCTCTAGTGAAAAAAGGTCATACTGCAAATTCAAGCTCTTCCCTCACCCCAAATATGTTGCGGGGTAGGACAGTTACTCCTTTCTCTTGGCTTTATGACTGCAATAGGGAAAAAGAAAAAAAAAGGGAGCCTGGGTGGATCAGCTGAAAGCGTGATCTAGACCAGCCCCGTTAGTTTCTTACAGTAACTAAAGCGATACCCTTAGAAGACACATACATGGAGAGGAAGCAGGAAGAAGTTTATGCCTAATAGTATTTCCCTGGAATAATTCAATAAATTGTTTTATAGCTCCATTGTGTACTAAATTGCCTAAGGTTTTGAAGCTATTCATCTGATGCTAATATTCTTTATTACTGTTATTTATTTGAATATATAGCCAGCCAACTCCAATGGAGGCTGGTTCACTAGTTTAACTCTGAGATATAAAGTGCAGCTTTAGGACTGTTCAGAATACCTCAATATCCAGCTCATTGGATGCAGTCCAAAAAGCAAATAAGGGATGTGTCACTGGAGAAGATCAAAATACTAATTTTCATTTTTCCGTAAGCATGGATTAAGATTCACGCATGCGATCCTTTATCTGGAAATGAAATGAAGTGGCTTGATATTGATATTTACAAGGTTTCCTTTAAACATGCTCCTATGTGATCGATTGATATTTAACCTTGATTTATGGAACAGTACACATCTCATTTTCAGATATGAGGAAATATATATTTGACCATGTGGGGATATTCAAAACTTCAATTTTAGCAAAAATTGGAAAAGAAAACAATTATCTGTTGCGACATTATCCTGATAGTCTCCCAACATTTTTTGCTATGTGACTGTTCCTGATGTGGTCAAAAACATATTTAGCTGTGGCAGAAATTAAATCTTATTATTAAGAATATTTACAGACAGACGTTTTGATCAAATCGTGCAGCTCTTTTTCCATTAGAAAATGTAATTCTAAACAATGGCAACACATCAGAAACTGGTTTATTGTGGGGTTCCATATCAGATATTATATGAAAATAATAGTTTTTGTTGACAAACAACGAAAGGATACATTTTTGGAAAATTCACATATATATCGGATACATAAAGTGTAATATCTTTAGGAAATTATAAATGGTGTTTTGATTGGCTTCAGAGCATTGCTTTAAAACAGATGACCCTTGCTATTTCAATGAAGGAAAGGAAAGGAAAGTAAAAAATGCAATTTTTGAAAAAGCGGAACACACCAGATTTTAAAAATGTAGAACTTAAACCCCATAGCAGGAGAGGTGAGCCATATCTTCTGATCCAACTTCAAGGTGTATTTTTGCTTTGTTTTTCCTGTTCAATAGCTGTAAAAACAACAACACACAAAAAAAAAAAGAAATGTAGTTTCCTAACATTTGACAATTTGTACTGAATTTTTAAAAATTACTTAACAATTAAACAGGTCTTTATCACTGTTGTTAGTTTGAGTGAAGTGAATGCTTTAGCGCTTATGAAAGATTAATACCATACTGTTGCTCTGATCAATAATTTTGCACTGCTTTATCAAATGGTTCAGCGGTGCTGCAGGAGAAATTTCTGAGGTTTGAAATTCTATAGAAATAGAATATCCAGGTGCATTATAGTCAATTTAATAGTTAATTAGATAATTACCTAATGAAATCTATTGATCTACTGTCTATATGGCAGGTGATACTTAATATTAGGAGGAAATTTTACAGTGGGGGAAATGACATATAAGACGGATCATGTCACACATGCCCAGGGCCAGAATTTGATATGATTTTTTTCCCCTGGAGTTTCAGCAAAGGAGAGAATGTGGATGTTTTGTTTTTCAACAACTGATATCATATTTTAGGACTGCTGCTCCAATCTTTATTTGTTTCTCATCTCAAAATGGTGGGAAACTGCACCCCTAGCTGTTGGCAATTAGAGTTTGGAGAGATTTCCTGGGCTCTAGGCGGTCCAGGTTGCCCAACCCATCTCCTACAAACAGACTTTGTTCTAAGTTAAGAGTTGCAGAATGCTCATAGATCACTAAGTGTCTGGAAAATAATTTTAAGGCTTACTTTTCCCAGGTTTACACTGAAGAGATAGTTCAATAATCCACTGCAGAATATTAATGAGCAGCTTGGATTTAGAATGGGGGGAAAATTGACTTTGAAGTGAGCTCAGCCTCTGGAGTTTTACACTAGGACATCTTTGCAGCTTTCTTGGCTTGATGCAGAACTGGATGGTTACTGACTTCTCCCAAGATAGTTTATTTCCCAGTCTCATCTGCAGCCCTTGACTTAACATCCTGTCTGGTCCCCCTTCAAGTATTCACCAGGACTAACCTTAGTTAGGTTCTAGATCAGCCCGAATTGGTTAGGTGCTGCCACCTGTTGAGGCTTAATGAAAATGATTTAACTCCATGTTCTGCTTTGTTGTTAGAATAAATGGAAGGCTGGATGTCACTCAGTTTTTTGGAAGAATGAAAGGATAGAGATCTTCTCCTTCTTCATCATCCTCATCCTCATATTTTCATGCAGGTGCAGGATATTAATACTAAAAATCAATTACAAAGCTTCATCAACTGCATATCTCAACTGCTCTACCTTTATGCTTGTTATCTTCTCTTTTATGGGCACAAAGTAAACTAATGCTTGAGATGACAAATAGTTTCTACCTGATATTCGGTACTGGTCCAATAATTGGACATTTCATTAAGACTGGAAGGTGCCAAAATCCTTTCTCCTGCATTAAATATCTGCTGTGCTTGATAAGATTTTTTTTAATAATGCCTCTTTGTATTAAACAAATGAAAGGATATTGCTATGTTTATAGTACCAGAGATCAGATTGCTAACTCTATAAACTACAATTTTTCTGATGCAGTTAGTGAACAAATCCATTGTTTAAAAAAGTCAGGAGTTCAGTCCAACATTACATGAAAGGACTTAAGTTCATGCAACAGAATTTTGTCTTTTTCTCTCTGCCTTTTAACTCCTTGGCCCCAAAGCGCTCTGAGGGACCCACAAGGCCTAAAACTCTAGAGTTTTGGGGAAAGTTGTATGAGAGAAGGAGGAATTCCTTCCAACAAAGATAACTTTTCTGTTAATGGTCACGGAACATGGAATGCAATTCTGAGATAATAAATGAAGAGGAGGATTGATGCCCAATTATGCTCCTGAGAGGAAGTGTTACAGAAAAGAGCAAAAGAATCATATCATTCTTAGTCAGTGCACAGCATCAAGTGCTCTCAACAAAGGGTGCAGGTTGCATATGCTTTATTTCTGTGTATCTCTGTGTTTGGGATTTTATCCCAAATCTTACTCATGTTTTAAAATGCTTAATCTACTCAAACCCAAAGCTCATGAAGTCAGAAAGAGGTTGTGAGATAGTTATCTCATGTCTTCTCTTTGCTCACCATGGGCAAGAAGCAGTTGAGGACAGAGAAGGAGAGGCTGAAAAAAGGCACAGATGAGGCTTTTACAATCAAATTGCTTCATATGGTCATAGCAATATGTTTGTCCTGTGCCTTGTGAAATTCTGGTGAAGAGGCTAGGAGCTATTCTGGTGACTGTGATATTTTTTCAGCTGTCCCGACCATGAAGATGGCTTTTCATTTTCCACATGCAAAAGAGCCAGTTTACCCCTACAGGCAGTCCTCATTTAATGACCCTAGTCGACACTGGTGATTCTGCCTCTAAGCGATGCAGTCATTAAGTGAGACATCACGTGACTGCAACTTGTGATCGTATTGCTGGCTTCTCCATTGAGTTTGCATGTTAGAGGCTGGCCGTGAAGGCTGAAAATGGTGATTATGTGACCATGGTTGTAAGTTCAAGTCATGAAGTTACTGTTTCAGTGCCATCACAACTTCTCATGGTCGCTACACAAGGCAGTTGTTAATTAAGGACTACCCGTGTCTGAATCTGTCTCTGAAATAATCTGAGGAGTTTTCCTTTTCTTTATCCTCTCCTTTGCCACATGCTGTCTCATCTACTGAAATGTAGGTAAGGGATCTTAACCAAGCCACTTACATCATACACCAATACAGAAAAATCCTCAGTTCCCGGAAAAAGCACTTAGACTACGGCAGTTCCAAATCTGGCAGTGACGAGAGCAGGTCAAAAGGGCTGCAGTATAATGTTCTTGTTTGTGAAGCAAACAGTTCACATGAAGGCTAGAAAAATGGATACACTGAGAACGTGATCCCTATTAAGCAAATTGTTATTTTTTGCAAGAAAAACGACAGCCTCGCGGCAGAAGGAAGGCGAACTTGGCCGAAGGGTTTGCAGGTAAAAGCTTCATACGAGGACGGTTGAACTACGAACCGGCAGAGGGCAGCACTGAGCCACTTTTCACTCGATGGAGCACCATTGTCTGCAATAGTTAAGGATGCTACGCGTTTGTCGGTTTTTAAAAAATATCCTTGTATCTCCTTAAAACTTTTAAATTCATTGCAGGCTCCATTTTTGGAGGTTAGCGGGCCACAACTGTTTTTGCCAGAAGCAACCTATCAATCTTTAAACAGACCCCAAATCCTTTGTGTGTGCATGGGGCTGAAACGGTTTCGTAGCTTCCCTTTGATATTGGTTACGTGAGATTTTAGATGTGAAATTCTCATCACAGTGCTGCAGGAAGGTCAGATGAAATAGACAGTTCAAAGTACACATTAAATTAGGATCTTGCTTGGCACTGACTGTGCTTCAATTGGCCTGGAAGTCATAATGTGTATCTGAAGAAGTCAACATACATGCCTACGTGCATGCTACAAGAAATCATTGTTTGGAAATGTTATGAAAGTTGGATTTCTGAACGTAGCTATTTGGGGAATAAATTGCTTTAGGTTCAACAGGACTTGGTCAGTGTACATTTGTATGAACAGTTTCCCAGGAAATGTGGTCCAGCAGATCACTGGCTTTTATCAATCATACATACCGATTAATAAATTATACAAAGGAATCACTTACTTTCCTTAGTAGGTAATGGATTTTTTTCTCTAGTTTCAGTTTTTTTCAGTTTAGTCTTGTCAAATGTTTCGATTTCTGCAAAATCTGGTTTGTCAGACATGATGAACCCTGACAAAGAAAGAAGAAACACACCCATGGCTTTGTTAACTGGTGCGATATTGCATACCATAGACTTCTTTTTAAAAAAACAAAAACTCCTGGATCATACTTTATGTTAAATCCAACATTATATAAATGTACTACTGCTGAAGAGATATTTAAAAATGTAATTTAAACATGAAAACAAAAACAAAAGGAAATATAGGATTTAAATTTGTTTTAGAATAAAATATTCCTTGTGAAATTTAAAAAAATGCTGCTAAAACAATTGAATGAAAAGCTGACTCTGATGCAGAGAAACTGACTTTCTAGCATGTTTCATTTTTTTTTATTATCTTCTTACACCCAGTAGTAATCCTTCAAGGACATTGTTTAACAGACAATTGAATTTCCTTTAGCAGAATAAAAACACAAAATAAACATCCAAAAGAGCTGGAGTGCTCTTAACAATAGAATGGGAGATCTGTAACATTGCTTTGTTCCTTGGTATGTTTGTTTTCATTCATCGCACCGCATGCATCATATTTCTGATTAAACAAACACTCCAGCATTAAATCTTTCCCTAGTTGAGCTTATTCATGCTTCTGATTTCTCCCCAAAGAAACAGAAAATCTAATGTGAAATTGGGTGCCAGATCAGCCAGAATTAATTTGCTATAAAGTTTATCAGTAAAAGCTGCCTTTCATACTTACTGTGAAAGCTAGACACATTTATTGCTTTTATATGAGTAGGGCAGAAACGATAATAAAATTACATGCCGTTACCTGTTCTGCTTCTTCCTCCTCTGCCACGTTTTGACTATCTGAGCTAGCATGGGTTGGAAAGGTCACACACTGATCCCTCCTCCCCATCTCAGCCCACCTTAATTAATATTGATAAGCTTGTAGCAAGTAGGGTTCAGTGAATATCAATTTATTATTTCACAAAGCCAGCTCACGTAGCTGGGTGCATGGGGACAAAGGGGGAATATCCAACCTAGATAATGAAAACCTAGAAAAAAAAACAAAATTCTATTTTTCCATTATTTGCTGAATCCTATTTTAATTAATTCTGTGTGCAAATATGTTTGAGTCAACCATGTTTCAAGCAAAAAGTATACACATACCTCACTTGAATTAAAATCTTCCCTTTCTAGGAACTGCCTTGCATAGTTCGGTGATTTCCTGGAATTAGCCTAGACATTGATCAGAAATGGGAATCTTCTATTCCTAGATGAAGAAGCTAGATTCTACTCTATGCTAATGGGGAAGCAAGCAATATATTGTCACACCCACTGCCATATGTGTTTGCCTATGTTTCAGGAGCACTTTTCACTTGTTTATTCAATCAGCAAATACAGCACTGTAAAATAAATTCATCAGCAGCATTCGTGCTCTCAGCGATAAAAAAAAATAAAATAAGCTATAATTGATCAAAATGAAAATGACAGAACATGTACAGAATATCCATGTCTGTTATACACATTGTGTTTTTTGCCTGGCTACCTCTGCAGTCTAGATATCTTCCTTGAGCATATCACATGGCCTCTGTACCACATTTTCTGAGTTTAAATATGTTTAAATAATTTACTGTTGCTGACCTTAACATTTATCATATGCTACTTTTTCCATCCTGAGGTTACATATATATATTTTCCTGTGGGGGGAAGACCTTTATGTATTTATTTATTTGGAAGACAAATATGATCTTTAAAACTTGTTAACCATCACCCCATTCTTGTGCTTCATTATAGACAAATAATCTAGCCAAGCTTCCTTGCTTTTTTTCTTAAATTTACTCTTTGGTTTAGGAGCTCAGCACAGCGTACATTGTACCCTCTCCTCCTAGTCTTCCTCAGGAATAGATATTACTATCTTTTTGATGCAGATACCCAATTGATGTCTATCTACCCTTGAAATTTGGTGCTATGGTTCCTTGTGTCAAAGCCATGGTCACTGTGGAAGCCATGAATTCTGAAGCCTCATGAGGTCTTTACTTGAGAGCATGAAGTTTGAACTAATTCCATATCAAAGAGCAAATTTCTGACAAGGTAGATCCCCTTGCTACTAACCAGGTCTGAATAACACATGCCAAGTCTACATGATCATTAATCAATTTATGATAAATGGTTGCAGTCTTATTTTGATCTCATGTTTACCAGCAGCACTTGGAAGAAGGCATTTGTCAATTCAACCACCTTGGTCCTGTTTGGGATGTGGAGAATTGCTGTTACGACTACTACTGCTGCTGCTCTTGTTTGGAAAAAAAGCTGCTGGAGAAATGAAAGCAGTACTAAGCGTAGAGGCCCTTGAAGCACTGGCCACAAAGGTTTGCTAAAAAGAGCAATTGTGAAATCAACACTCATTTCAGTTTTCTTTGGACACCGCGTGGCCAGCTCACTAGATGCAGATAAAGAGGAGCTGCCTTCACATCTATCTTTGAAAGTCCCAGGACACTTTTCCTCCTAGAAGTCTTCAGCAGCCTTCTTCCAAAGACCTCATGTAGCCTCCCCAAGGAAGAATCAGAACCGTAACTTTCTCTTCTGCCCCAAGAGCAAAAGCAAGAAAATAGAGGAAAGGTTGAGAAGTGGCAGATTCATCCTGAAGATGAGAGAGCTTGGAGTCAAAAATGAGCAAAAGAAACACTGGGAGAGTGGCTGAGGGAGCAAGGGGTAATGGCTGGAAGATGATCTTGCTGGACCAAGATTCTCACAGTTTCTGCTAGTTTGGGCTCAACACTCACTTACATGTCAAATGCTTCACTATGTTGAATGCTACCAATACATCAATAACTCTGTGCTCTCAAAACAGAGAAGGCATAAAAAAGAATTGCAAGGTATTACAATTCATTTGATGTGGCAGCACTGGATAATTATTTCTACTAAAAAGAAAAAAATAAACTGGTTTCAGCTCAATATTAACGTGTTGAAAAATCTCTTTCAGGTTAAAAAATTGTACTGTACCAAGCAATTAATACTCTGAATCTAGTTTCTCTCTCTGTATGTGTGTGTGTATCCAGACATGCATGAGTACCCTAATACAACAACCATTTCTTCTCTGGGCTGCCAAGAGTCCTCTATACTGTATTTCTTTGCTCCCATCAAATCTTTGGTCTTGCACCTAATGATATCAAGCTTTTTTATGGCTGATTACAATAAAAAGCTAAGTTTGTTTATTTATGTCCTGCCTTTATTATTTTTATAAACAACTCAAGTCTCACCAGGGCTTCTTTAATGAGATTTTTTGAAAGGGAGATTAACATATTGAAATCTGGGCAACTGGATACTTAGCACTCAATTTATCCTTAAAGTCAGTAGGGCAGAGATTTCTTATACTTCATTTTAACAATACTTTGATAGGGAGGGGAACTGACTTTTTGACAATGGAAGAATGTGCAGATATTTCATATGTGTAATATTCTCCAAAATGTTACTGTTTTTCCCAGCATCTGAGAAAATCTTTATCATTGTTTGCCTAATATAGCAGAATCAGGGAACTTTCAACTTGTGGAGAAAAAAGTGTGCAAAATTGCTAAGGTGTTAAAAACACCTCCTTTTCTCCAAAAGTGCATCTTTTGAGAACCTTATTTTCATTTCCAAACCACCCGGAAAAGACCTCTGGAAAGACATTACCAAGGGAAAAGGGAAAAGGCGATTTTGCCCTCTAGCAGAGGCAGCAGCGGATCCTCCTGATCCAACAGGGGCCACCAGATAGCAGCTGGCCAAGCAGCAGCTGATGACCAGAATCAGCCTCAGAGTGGACCCATAGTGAGAAGATTAACACTCAAAGCATCCACCCCTCCCAGGAGAGGCCAGATGAACCTCCTAAGAACTGTACAGAAACTGTACAGAGGACAGAACTCAAAGCTAGGTGGAAATCCTCTTCCATAAACCAAGTGACCATCAAGAATCATTGCCCAAATTGAATCACAGTCGTTATTCTCTGCCTGACTTGGATCGGGAGAACCCCTGCCTCAAAATCTTCTAGCAAAAGCTGTTTGTTTTATTTTTACTTTATCTTGTATATTAATCGTTGCTACTTGCTTCAGATATTTGGGACAATCGCTTCTACATAAAATTCCATTGAAAATTATTTTTTTATGAATATTTTTGGGGGCATGGAATGGATCATCTGACTTTACATTGGGAAAACTTTGCTTTGGTTTAGGAGCATTTTGGATTAAGAGCACTCTTCCGGAATGAATTATGCTCACAATCCAAGGTTCCACTGTACTGAAGTATGCGTAAACATGACAGACATTTACAATGAAATTGGTAGTATTTCTGCAAAGAAAAAGTAGCCCAGTCTTTCAAATCAAGCTATGAGGTTCTAAGTAGAACAGGAATTTTAAAGCAATCACTTTGAGTCAATAAGTTTACAGAATTGTTATATTTATGTTAGTATTGCCTTGGAGCGATACATTCAGAACTATGGTCATACATTTTCTGTTCCTAGGAAATGAAAGCTTGATATTTTAGAGTTCAAAATCATACAAGAGTTATACTGCTCAACTCCTATGAATAAAAGATCTCTATATCTGCTGGATACATCTGAGCTTGAGAAATGTCAGATCATTTCAGATTTTTGTTTGAAGCCTAAGAAAACAGAACAAAAGTGATCATCTTCCAAGAAAGGCTCTTATTCCCTCTATGTCATTTGTTCTGCTTTATTGCCAGGATAAATATCTCATCTTGAAAACAGAAACAAGACTCCAGATATGAAGACAATGAATCATGAGTGTATAGAAGAGGCAGCATATGGGCCCTATTGCTCCCTGGTGCTGACCTCTGTCCTTCAGTTCCTGGGCTTGCTGCTAGAAATCTAGATTTGCTGGAGTTAGAACTGTAGAGCCATTGTCTTGCTGCGGAAGCCCTACAGCAGATGGCTGCTTGTCTCTGGAAGTCCTTCTCAAGATACACCAAAGTCCACCCCACCCTCAGCTCAGCCAGCCTACCTGAGATGTATTTCATCCAAAGGAGAACATGATTAGCACCACATAGTTATTGCTATTTATCTTTAGCTACCAGTAGCCAAGAAACCCAATTTGTAGCTTAAAGGAATGAAACGAAGTAAGACATGCCAGGTTAATAAAAAACCCAGGGTTATAGTTCTATAGTTGAGTTTTAAATTGGGATGATAGATTATGACCGTAGTTATTTAGTCTCTCATTATATTTTCCTCTTTAACCAAAAGGATTCCAGAATGGCTTGGTTAACTAAATAACAAATCTTCCTAACTGCTAACCATATGAGTTAGAACTTGCAACTTTCTTTCTCATCCCTTATTCAAAAAGTTTAGGATCATTTTAGATAAGGACTCCCTGAATTACTAGTATATTGGTGACATCATAGCAATGTATTGATAGTCCTCAGTTTATAACCACAATTGGGACCAGAACTTTGTTGTTTCGTTAGCAGTTGTTAAGTGAGAAACATTCAATTTTACCACCTTTTTCTGGGTCTTTAAGTAAATAACACAATTGTTAAGCAAACCTGGCTTCTAACTTTGCTCGTTGGAAGCCCCTAGGAAGGTTGCAAATAGTAATCGCATGACCCTGGGAAGCTGCAACAATTGTAAATACATGGTGGTTAACAAGCACCCAAATTTTGATCATGTGACTGCGGCAGTGCTATGATGGTTGCGAGTCACTTTTTTCATGCTGTAACTTTGAAAAGTTAAGCAGATGATTGTAAGCCAAGGACTACCTGTAGTTTTAGGCATTATATGGCAGCCTCTCTCTGACAAATGTATATGAAGCATACTACTTTTGCTGCATTTGTAGGATTTTAGAGGATTCAGTGTCTTAGAACATATCCAGGCTAATTTATCCTAAGTTAAATACACACAAAAACATTTATAATAGGTGGATAATGAAACTATAATGTAAAAAAAACTGAAATAAAGAAAGCACAACCAATATTAATAGCTATATTAACCGTTGCCAGAAAACTTGTTTTCATTGCAACAAACAGGGCTAATGCTCTTGGAATTTTATCTCAAAAATTATCTTTGTATGTTAGAAGACTGTGTATTCAGGGAAAGTGAAAAAACAGATTAGGCCAGAAAACTCATGCCATCAGGCCCTGAAAAGTGCCAAAGCATGTGATAATTCTGCAGTTTTATTTTGTATTGTTTTGTTTCATGGGGCTTTGGAAAGCTTGTGAGCATATTACTGTCCTCAAAGCATTAAAACTTCTGTATCTTTTGAAGACTTAAAGCTGCTTCAAAAGCTATTCTTGAGTATCTGTGCCTGCCCACAAAGGTCTTTGTGACAGAATGTGCTGTTTGTGCAGAGATGCACATTCAGCTGGGAACAGCCTTTGAAGCAGCTCTGTCAGCTTCCTAAAGGATGTGGCTGCTCTAATTCTTAGACTTCTGCTTGTGCTAACACACTTTTTTGAGCATCCCATTTGAGTACATGGGGCAGTGTGGTGGCCAACTGGTTAAGATGTTAGGCTTGTGGGCAGAAAGGTCGGCAGCCCAAGTTCGAGACCCAGGCACTGTGTAATGGGGTGAGCTCCTGTTATTTGCCCCAGTTCCTGACAACCTAGCAATCGAAAGCATATAAAAGTGCAAGTAAATAAACAGGTACTGCCTAAATTGGTGGGAAGGTAACAGTGTCCATGTGCCTTGGTGTATAGTCATGTTGGCCACATGACCACAGAAATGTCTTCAGACAATGCTGGCTCTTTGGCTAGGAAATGGAAATGAGCACTGCCTCTTAGAGTTGGTCACAACTGGCAGGGGAAACCTTTATATTTTTTGAATACACAGCACTAATTAAGTTATAAATGGCCAGTTTGCCTTGGCAGAAAGGAATAAACCAGCAAGTAGGTTAAGTAAAAGTTGACTCCTTAGAGGTAGTTGACTTCTATTGTACTCTAACTTATTAACTCAGTAAAGATCTGCAAATTCATTAAATGCCAATACATCAGAATTGTTAAAACAGACACCAGTTCTATGGATTTCAATTACATATGCACATTCAAAGAAATATGCAGAAAAATCAACCATTTTGCGGTTTCTTTTCTTGCAGCACATCTCCACTGAATAAAGCCACAAACCCCCGCACTGTTTGATGAAACTAAACCATAATTTATCACTCCAATATTAGGCACGTTGCCAGTTTTGAAATCGTAGTTCGTATTCTAACCTTCTTAACGTTTTCCTTAAAATTGAAAAAAAAAGTGAAGAGTCATAGTGTATCGAATGGCCACGTATTAGTATTTATTGCAACATCAAAGCCGCAGCATAGCAATGTGTCGTACGCTATTCATAAAATAATAACGAATCCTTCAGGGAGATCGCTGCACCGATTAGGATAAGAGGCGAGTTATTCCACGCGCGGCCTGGCCCCGCGGAACCGCCCGCAGAGAGAGACTCTCCCGGTCGAGGCTGGCCAACGGATGAGGACGGCTCCGAGAAGTTACGCCAAGTCGAACCCCAAATCCTCCTTGGTCAGCTCGTCTAGTACGACAGCAGCTTTCCGAAATCCTGACAGCGCTACGTTGGAGTCTTCGTCAGAAATGCCCCGAATATCCTTTTCATCGCCTATTTTATTGCGATGTCACAAGAGCGCGTCAAGCGCAGCCAACCGGTCCTTTCTTAACTAGCGCAACGCGGCAAGAGGGCGGTGCGGCTTTTTGTCAGATACGCTGCAGACCCTTCTGACTCTTTTGTAAATCGCTCTGGGCGCTTCTGGAAGGCATCGCAACGCAGACATGAAACAGCGGGCGTAAGGCGCCGCTGGCGCATCGCGGCTAGTCAAGAGGGTCGGCACAGGGACGGGTGGGCGGCGGCGAGCGCGCCCCGGGAGGGATGGAAGACCAGGCCGGGGACGGGCGGTCGCGGAGCAAGTCCGCCCGGGGGTCCCCCGGGATCCGCACCGACTCGGCGGCGATGAAGAAGGGCTGTTTGCCCTCCCTCCAACTCCAGAATTTCAGGCGCCGCGCTTTGCTCGTCACCGCAGCCAGGCAGGCCCATCCGTGGCCTCTTTGCCCTCCCCTGCGAGGCCGACTAAGAGCG
>JANHZU010011111.1:20785-30978 GCA_032468055.1 Acrochordus granulatus | reverse complement strand
GTAAAGACTTCAGCAATGATCTTAGAGAAGCAATTGGTGCTGCTCATCAGTCTTATAACCATCAAATGGTTATAAGACCATTTCTAAAAAACAGAAAATCCATCATTCTATAGTGAGAAGATGACTCACAAGTGGAAAACATTCAAGACAGTTGCCAATCTTCCCAGGAGTGGACATCCCAGCAAACTGTGCAATGCTCAGACTGTGCAATGCTCAGAGAAATTGCAAACAATCCAAGAGTTACATCTCAGACTCTACAGCCTCAGTTAGCATGTTAAAACATGAACGTTCATGACAGTACAAGCAGAAAAAGACTAAACAAGTATGGTTTGTTTGGAAGGGTTGCCAGGAGAAAGCTTCTTCTCTCTAAAAAGAACATGGCTGCATGGCTTAGGTTTGCAAAATTGCATCCGAACAAATTGCAAGATTTCTGGGAGACTGCGCTTTGGACAGACAAGACCAAAGTGGAGATGTTTGGCCATAATGTGCAGTATCACATTTGGTGAAAACCAAACACAGCATATCAGCACAAACATACCAACTGTCCAGCACAATGGTAGAGGAGTGATGCTTTGGGCTTGTTCTGCAGCCACAGGACTTGGGCACCTTGCAATCATTGAGTTGACCATGAACTCCTCTATATCCCAAAGTATTCTAGAGTCAAATGGCCATCTGTCCAACAGCTATAGCATGGCCAACATTGGGTCATGCAAGAGGACAATGATCCCAAGTGCACCAGCAGATCTACAACAGAATGGCTGAAAAAGAAAAGAAATGGGTGTTGCAATGGCCCAGTCAAAGTTCAGACCTCAACCTGATTAAAATGCTGTGGTGGGACCTTGAAAGCTGTGCATAAGCAAATGCTGACAAATCTCACTGAATGGAAGCAATATTGTAAAGAAGAGAGGATCAAAATTCCTCCATAAGCATGTGAGAGATGGATAAAGTGATACAGAAAAGGATTACTTCATATTATTGCTGCTAAAGGTGGTTCTACAAGTGATTGAATCATAAAGTATACTTACTTTTTTACACATGGCTTCTCTATTTTGGCTTTCTTGTTGTAAAATAAATGGTGACATTGTGTAATATGTCATGGGTTGTTGTTCATCTGAGGTTGTATTGACTACTTTTAAGAACTGCTGAGGGCCAGATTATTTTTAATATGTCCTGATACTGTAAAACCATGGAACTCAAAGAGGGTGTACTTTCTTTTTCACAAGATTGTATACTGGTACAGTACTAGATTACAGCTACTCATTGTGGACAACCTCCTTAACAATGAATCACAACCACAAAACTGTGATACCAAGTTCAGGGACCATTTAAGTGACAGCATGTGTCACAAAACAAAGACCAGGAAACTGCTGAAATAGCACTGACCCAGCAAGAGTTTTGGTGTTTACTGATGAGGTTGAAAGTTTTGGATCCATGCTTTTTCAAACAATAGTTACAACATAGTTTGACAGATCAAAGCATAATCACCTTTGGGTGCAGATCCCCTGCAAACAGGAACAACAGAATGTAAAAATCTGCCATAATGGTAATATTAGTAGAACAATCTACAATATATAGACAAAGGAAAATAAAGGCACAGCATGACTACAGGATGTGAAACAACTGGATTAAGGTACACTGTTATGCTTTGCTTGGCTCCTGCTGTCAGGGTTAGCATTCCATATGCTTAACACATGGAGCAATTAATCCCTTTATATCTGAAGTCCATATATACGCACCCACAACTCATCATATCCAAGCTACAAATTAAGTTCAATTGTCTTTAAGTGGGGGGTGCAGAACCCAGTTGCACTTAAAATTTATAGTTAGGCTACAACACAGAATCAGCAACTCTATTTTCAGTAAATGCTTTTTTTTAAAAAAAAAACCTCTAAAACAGAAACTCAATGACTGCAACCCAGAAAAAAAGCACGCAACATTCATAAGTAAGAAAAGAACTCAATGGGTGGTCAAGAGGAAAACATGTGGGTGAGAGAAAGGGAAGAGAGCTTGCTTACAAGTTGCCTTTGCCAAATGCTAGGACAAAAATGTGGGGTGGGATAACTGCGGGTGGGGAGCAGCCTCTCCAGGAACCCACTCCAGAGCCTCAAAGGATCCACTGCTGGCCTCTTGATCTCCTGCGCTTCTTGGTTCTTTCCAGCGCGCAAAGCTGCGAGGCGCAGCAATGGTATAAAGTTATTAAAAGGGGAGGAAAGGGGCAGCGACCACCCTGGGAGAGAAAAAGAAATGTGAGCGCCTAAAGGCACCCTCGAAGCTCTTTCACCTGGCAAGGCAGCAGAAGACGCCAAAGGCAAGGAGAAAGTGCAACTTAACCCCGGCAAAAGATCTCCGGAGGCCGAGGCTGGAGAGACTAAAGCGCTTCTCAGACGCTCCCCAAAGCGAGCTCAAAAACTCCCCGCGTGTGGCGCCCGTTGGAAAGCAGCCTCAGCCGGGACCTCTCGCCTTCGTCTTGACCTCTTGGCCAGGGCAATCTCCTGCCCACCGCGCCCAGCGCCGGTGCCAGAGCCACGCCGCCGACAAAGACGGGGGTCGGCTGCCCTCGTACGCCCCCTCGCCCAGCGCGGGGTGCGCCGGTGCCATCCATCGGGAGGGCAGGAAAGGCAGCGACTACCGATTTGCTACCCCCCCCAAAAAAACGCCCAGGCTGCCTATTTCCACATCTGGCCAACGTTCAGCCCTTCTCGCACCCGCCCGCGGCGCGCCGCCTCTCCGGTCCACCCGAGCGCGCGCCTTTGTGCGCAAAGTAATGGAGAAAGAAACCTCCCCCCCACGTTCGCAGCAGCTCAGCCGTACCGGGAAGAAAAAGAGAGGGAGGAGGGGAAAACTTGCCCCCGAAGCGGGCGAGGTCGAAAGCGGCTGCCTCCTCCGCTGCTCCTGTTCCGCGGCCCGGCCGGGGACCTGCTCGTGGTAGGTAGGTGGGTGGGTTGCCTTCTCCTCCCCGCGCGCCAGCCAGCCACCCGGCCAGCCTTCCTCCTCCTCTTCCCCCCCCCGGCCCAGCCGAGACGCGCCTTGTAAGGGCTGCGGGGCGGAGCAGCGACGCCCGCCCGCTGAGTCACAAGACGGGCTCCTCCCCTTGCCCGCCCACAGCGATCAGACCCCCTGAGCCAGTGCTGTCGCGGGGCGCTCGCTCGGCCGCTCCGGAGCTTTTGTGGCTTACCCGGCCGGGGCGCCTTTGTCTCCCCAGCGCTGGGAGGGAAGCGGGGCTCCTGGGAAGGGGGGAGCAGCAGCCTTGGGGGCGTCCTGAACCGAGGCGGGCCAGCCGCGGCCGCCGGTCGGGGTGACGCGTGGGAAAGCGCCGCGGAGGCAGCCGGGGAGAGGCTGGCGAGCAACTCGGGGCGCTGAAAAGCGCTCCCCGTTGAATTCAGTGCAGCTTCGCCGACATCAAGCCGGGGGGCCTCTGCAGAAATAAAGCCCCGCTTAGGTGTAGGGGAGCGACCTAGTCCCAGCAGCGGTGATTTGCAGCATCTCCTGCCGCTGCTGAAGACCGCCCTAACTCGCGAGTAAGCGCGCTTTTGGCCCGGTCCCCCGTGCGTGTTTATTGGGGATCCGCGTGGCCGTCACTTCCTCATGGGATTTAAATTATTGGCACTGGAAAGGAGATAATTTCACCTCCACGTGCTTGAATGCCATCAAACTCAGCTGGATCCATGCCCTGAATGCAGCTGAAAATTGTTTGTTTTTTCATTCAACATGGCTGCTTGGTATGCACAGTTGCTTGCTTTGACAAGCCATAGTCAGTCCTGGCTTAAGCATCATGTCTGAGCTTAGCCACTGAAGTTGATTTTCCCCCAAAACATGAGTCAGATTGGATTATACATTTATGTTGAGTCCAAAGGATGCCATTATCAAGAGGTGATAAAATAATCCTATCATTAACAAAGGATTTTGGTAGGACTGCATGATCTCATTATCACCTAACTTAAAAACAAACAAAAAATGAAATGAAATGTAACACACAGCAATCATCCTCAAAATCTAATCCAGTTTTTCCTCAGTTGATGAGGCAAGAGAAGGAAGATGACAGTTTGAAATTTTCTTGGAATCCCAATGTGTAACTTAAAGGTTTCATTTTTTGTTCAATTTATAGTAATTGACCAAAAATAGTAACAGTTTAGCTCTGTGCTTCTCAGCCTTGGTGCTTTAAGATGGGTGGACTTCAATTCCCAGAATTCCCCAGCCAGCCATGCTTCTGGGAGTTGAAGTCCACCCATCTTAAAGCTGCCAGGGTTGAGATTTACAGCATATACTCAGCTGTCTCCCTAGCAAATCCTTGTGGTCACCCATCTAAATACGACCATCTCTACCCCCTACTTAGCTTTCAGTTTTTTCTTATCTTCCCACTATTTGGTGCTACGAGAAGGTTCCTTGCTTTCATCCTTCTCTTGGGGAAACCTTTATAATTGATGTTTGGTCCTGGGCAATGAGATAATATTGATTTGAGCAACATTTCCTTTCAGATGATAAGACTGATGCTGGAAAAGTGCCCTTTTTCATTAGCAGTTCCACATGACAAGAAATGTAAAGACAGATTTCTTAATTATAATTAGTCAGTTCATATATGGACTAAGGACATTTTCTGTAACAGCACCCTTCTTTAGCAGTCCAGTTTGGAGGGGAGAGATTGGCAGGGGATGTGGTAACAGGGGCAAGAATCATTCCCAGGATCATATCATAGCCTCTCTGTGTCTATTTGGGACAGTTTTTTGCCTCCTGGCAACTGCTTGAATAAGTCCTGCAGATTTCTTGGCAAGATTTCCAAAGTGGTTTGCCATGGCCTCCTTAGGGTTGAGAGAGAGTGAATGGCCTAAGTCATCCAGCTGGGCTAATCTAAGGCAGGTTTAGAACTCACAGCCTTCCAGTTTCTAGCTTGGTGCCTTAATCACAACACCCACTGGCTCTCATATCATAGCAAAAATTACGCAAACTCTGTGATGGGTGTAGTGATGTCACAATGCATGTGATGCAATGGCAGTTTGCACTCAATGCCTAAGGAGTGAGCTCTACTAAACCAAGTTCTTCTTTATCAGAGACAACCAAATGCAGATTTCCTTCCTCTTTTCCTAATTACTTGTTTCTGACTTTTTTCTTGTTTAGACTTTATTTTGGTTGCAATCACGGCCTGGATTCCTTTCTTGTGTACATGGTAAAAGGAAAATTCAGAGATCCTGTCAGATAACTTATTAGTACAATTGTAGCCAATGTTGATTTTTGAGAAGAATTTACCCATAAAATGCTATTGTGCAATTAGCAAGTAAAAAAATATTAGTTTCTTCCAAAATCACATCCCCTCATGTGACTTTAAGCAATTCACAATCCATAGTATTCCAATAAAAACCACAAGTTAAGCCCTTAAAACCTGCAAAATAACTCAAGAGGCTTTAATTAGAACAGTGAAAAATTAAGGGGGGAATTTTAAAAATTACACCAAAGTTCTGAATTTTTACATTTATTATTATGTTTATTTATTATTTTATTATTTATATATATATTTATATATATATATATAAATAATCATGCTATGGTATTTATTAATATTAAATAATTTGATATTAGGAATTACTTTTTTCTGAATGCAGTTGTATAGACTTGTATTTTTCTGATTTTATTGTTATTCAGAATACTATGTTTGCCAAAATAGTTAATGCCTAAAATCCATAACATGAACCTATACCAGGTTTTATGTTTTATGCAGATAAAATTCATTATTTAGCATCTTTTTCCTTTTGTTAGGGATGATACTGGAAAGAATATTACTAAACGTGAGAATCTTGGAGACTGCTCTGAAACAGTGAATTGCACTAATTTAGACAGTGAAGTTGTACAACCTGTGTCTGAAGATAAAGAAAATTATCAGGTAAGAGTTGCATAAAATATACTTCATGCATTTTGAGTTTTGTTTCCTATGACTATAGTCTGAAAATATTTTAGTGCAATCTGAAATATAATCAGAAAGAATTCTATTAGTATTTGTTCTGTAAATACATTGTTATCCTAATGTATACTTGCTATAACAATATTCTCACTTTTTCCCATTCTTTGTTGATATAAGAGTTTCCAGAGTACGCATGTATTCTTCCTTGTAAATCAAATATTTTTAATGATCATAGACCAACATAATTCTTTCTTGTAACTCTGTGGTTGGGTACTTAAGTCTAGTCCAGTCTGCTAATCAGGTCATCCAAGCCACAGGACCAGAGCTTGGTTCCTTTCTTAAAATGAGAGCTGAACTGGTAGATGCTCCATATACCTGTACATACAGTTGAGAAAGGCTAATGGTGGTCCAAGCTATAAGAACTTTGCTTTTAGGCACTCATTTGAAATAATTGCAAGCCTAATTCTGTCATTTCCATGTAACAATAGACAGGAACATTGCTTTTTGTCCATGCAGGACATAAATCCTATCCCCTGTTTCTGGACATAAAAAATGTCCAGACCAAATTCAATATCTTGCTCTTATCTACAGCCACCCATATGCTAGCAAGCTTTCTATTTTTTAAGTTTTCCTCCTTTTTTTGGCTCAGGAGACTGTACTTTCCATGTCATTTTTTCCCTTTTGGGGAAAAAAAATCTGATTTGCCCTCTGTTCTTTGACTTTTTCATCATTTATTTTTAAACTTTTAATTAAAGCATCATTTAAAGCAATATAGAGTCATTTCTATACTGTATTACTGCAATGCGCTCTACATGGGGCTACTCTTGAAGAATATCCAGAGATTGCAGCTGGTGCAGAATGCAGCTGCGTGGATGATTTTAGGAGCCAGTAGATTGGCCCAAGTAACATCTTTATTCCGTAAGCTGTATTGGTTACCAGTCTGCTTACAGGGGCGATTCAAGGTGTTGGTCTTGACCTATAAAACCCTTCATGGCATGGGACCAGATTACCTGAGGAATTGTGTCATCCCAATGGAGAGTTCCCATCCCACCAGAACCGGCAGAAGAGACCTCCTCCGGATCCTGTCAGCCAAGGAATTTAGGCTGACAGGGTCAAGGAGAAGAGCCTTTTCTGCTGTTGCTCCTTCCCTGTGGAACGTCTTTCCCCCTGAGGTGAGGTCTGCCCCCCACCCTTATAGCCTTCCAAAAGGACCTTAAGACCTGGCTCTGCCAATTGGCTGTAATGGGGACTCATCATCATGGAGGTGGTTGGTAGATTAGTAGTCGCCTCTGTTCCCCATATATATGTTTTTATGTCTTTTAGCTCCTCTCCTCCCGGACTGGTTGGGTGTTTTGTTTAAAGATTTTTAATGGATTTTATTGCTCTATTGTTTTTATTGTAAGCCGCTGATAGTTGTTTGATTTCAGTGCGATATAAATCTAATAAATAATCATAATTAATTCCAATTAAAACTGTTTACTTTGCCATTCCTCTATTTGCCTTCTACACTCTGAGAAGTAGCCAAGTTCAATATATTTTAAAGAACACATGAAAATTTGATACATTTGTTCCTGAAAGAAGTTGGATTGAAAATAAAGGGCATTCTTGAGATAATCCAGGCAACATGATGGGTAAACAGGAAATTGTATCAGATCATTTTAGGATAGTTCAAGGTTCTAGCAGAGAATCTTGTTTCTTTCTCTGCTAAGGCTGAGGGCTTATTTATTGTTAGAGCTTACTTAACTGCTGGAAAATAAAATATAATCCAGTAGTTATATGGCACTTAGCCAAAGATTATTTTTAAACCTTTACTGTTATAAGGAAAAGAAGGCTAATTGCTAGAAAGTTGGAATGTTGTTCCCACAAAATTTAGTTCCAAAGTGTTACTGTCCCACATTTTGTCATCTTCTGCCTCTTTCTCCAGGACTATTTAACAGAATATCCCCCATTTTATGTCTACCCACTATATCCTGTGCACCCTTGTGAGTTCCAAATATCAGTTGGATTTCATTACAACACTTCTGTTTTGAAGAGGAACAAATGCTTTGGAAGTTGCATAATATTTCTCAGCAATATAAAGAAGTTATGTCTTTCTTGAGAATGAATAGCTTCCTTCCATGACTACATACAGTCCTTGGAAAAGACATTTATATTTAAGTGATCTGATGGGTGCAGTGTGCACACCTGTGTATATTTTGGAGCATTTGTTTCCTTTTTAATTTGATCCAGAACATTGCACAGCCCTACAATATATAGGGCTTTTACTAAGGCCTAGAAATTCAAAACAACTGACCAATCTGTAATCTCCCCCCCACCTCAAAATGAAGGCTAAATTTTAGATCATACTTGAAGATATTTATAGATATGTATTTTCTTATATATATCTAGTACCTACTGCAAATCTTAAGCATTATTAAGACAGAATCAACAATATTTAGTACTTGCTAGCCTAGATCTTTTTTTCCTGAAAGGGTTTGTGATTGTGCAAATAAAATATATGATTTTTGTACTATCTTTTGTGACATATTCTTTCAAGGGCTACTTTCCCAATAATATTGCAAAATATCCTGTCTTTTTAGAATCCTGCTTCTGAGTTAATGTAAGTTAAAGCAGAAACTAGCAAAGATATTGTAGAAAAGTTTTGGGACTATAGAAAAATCATAATTAAAAAACAAAATGATAATTTTATGGTAAATTTACCAGTGTTCCTTCGAAAGAAGGAATATAGCTTTGTAGGAAACTAATTAATGTAGTCCTGTTCATACAAAGTAGCATGTTTTATAGGAGATTTTCAATTACCATACTACCCTAATGATGCATAGCCTAATTATTCATCTTTGTATATGTATATTAGAATATCCATTAACTTCTTAATATCATTGCTACCATTATATGAAGTAATACAGGCTATTAATAAAAGTAGTTGCATTAAGAATCCTATATTTCTGAAAAATTCAAAAACAAGTATGTATACAACTTTCATTTGTTATTTGAAACTGATAGTACGATAGTTTTGCCTTTCCTCCCATTATAATAGAAAATTTAAGTAAGATCATTCTGTTGATTTAGTCACAGTTATTGAGCCATTTATAAATTCTTCAGATAGCCATGAAATTGAGTGCATACATTTAAAATAGCAGTAAACATATCAGAAGCCAAAGAAATAGAAAAAAATTAGGGATATGCAAATTTATAATTTCCAGAGAAAGGACTTTCAGGAGAAGGCCAGAATGTTTTGCTCCTCCTCTATGCCATGATGAACTCCCTGAAGATTCTCTCCTTACAGGGATGGTTTGGTGGGTTTGTGTGTTTTGGGGGTAGTATTGCCCCAAATAAACAAATTTCATCTGGAACATCATGTCCAGAATTCTTTGCATGACTTCTGAAAACTCAAATTACCACTACAATAGCATAGTCTTTTTGTGGGTTTTGCACATAAAAATTGGAAGACATCACTAAAGAAGGAAAAATAGATGAAGAAACCACAAAACCAATCAACAAACAGTAAAATGGAGAAGTTGCTTGCCAGTAGACCTACATAAATTTGTTTAATAAATACAAAAATATTTCAAACTGAAAGGTTAGTCTACAGTAGCCAGTTTGTTTGAAAATTTATCACATTAAAACCAGAAATACCCAGTAATTTTAGGATGATGTTGACATTTGGCCTTTGAATGATGTTCTAGAAACTGTATTCCAAAAGATGGATGGAGCCAGAATGTACATATAATTTGTTTCAATTTAAATTTTATAAAATTAATTATTTCCAAGTTCTTAAAGTGTTATCTTCCTATAACATGAAAAATTACATGTTTTCAGCATTTGGGTCAAGGCTCTGGGAACTAAATACTGTCCTGATTGTGCATCCTGGATATAAATGTGCTTTACTTAAAAAGGAGAAGAACTATCTGAAGTATGTTTAGCTATGTTCGGATCTAAGAGATGGAGAGACTGTATAAGAAATACTATTACTGTTTAGCAGTGAATTGAGCATTTTTTCCTACAAGCTGTTGACAAGGTTTAATCAGTCATGAGTTTTAAAACAAAATACAATTTTCTGATTGTATTAAATGTAAATTTTTTAAAGTTTAATAGATACGGCAGTTTTCACTCTGTGCCTTTATTGGTGGTATGAGTGCTTTCTGCCAGCAACATTCTGTTCATATTGCTGCTGTATTTAGTAACAAGGATTAATAGTATATTTTTGAGTCCAACAGATGGCTCATTCTGCATAAGCTGGGGACAAGTCCTCAAAATCTTTTTTGTTAATATTTTGTTTATATCTTCAAACCTCAAATTGAGC
>JANHZU010011110.1:2662-13963 GCA_032468055.1 Acrochordus granulatus | reverse complement strand
CCGCTGGATGAGCATTTCGCGCTAAGAGCGTTCTTCCGGAACGGATTAATCTCGTCTTATAAGGCACCACTGTATATCTTATGATTCAATAGTTGTAGAACACCTTTAGAAGCAATAACTTAAAGTAAACATTTTCTGTTTGACTTTATCTGTCTCTCACATGGTTGTGGAAGAATTTTGGCCCACTCTTTTTTATGATACTGCTTCAGTACATTGAGGTTTTAGGCATTTGTTTATGCACACCTCTCCTGAGTTCCTGCCACAACATTTCAATTGGGTTAAGGTCTGGGCTTTGACTGGGCTACTTTACAGAAATACTAAGGATCAGATGATTTTTAAAATCTCCTGATACATAAAACCATAGAACTCAAAGAGGTTATACTTTCTTTTTCACATGTCTGAAAAGGATTCCAAAAGGGAGGGAGATCCTAAAGATCTTGCTGCACAGTCCTGCTTAGAATGTGGAATCAGACAATAGCCATGGCCTTGGACTTGTGTCCATGTTGCCTCTCTTGGCCCTGCATTCCCCTTGTCCCCATGGTTTATGGAGTAGTTGTGGATGCTGAAAATGTCTGTGAAATGCTTAGAGAATCCTGTAGGAAGACAAAGAGTGAATTCTACCGAACACAGGTTAGAGCTGCTATTAAGGCCTACTTTGTGGTGATAACAGTGCCAAAGCAATGTAATTTCTCTTCACTTGTTACATTCGCAGAATATCATATATCGTTGGCCTGTTTAAAATTACTCATTCCATCCTTGGACAGGGAGGTTTGGAGAACCATCTACAGGGCCAAGATGAGGAATTTGTGAAACACCTGATGGACAAAATTGTTCAGATCTGTTGCCAGCTGGACTTTGTGCATGCAGCAGATCCATTGCAGATGCTCTTACCCAGTTACCTCAGAATAGTTTGATCTTGCTGGCCTTGAGGAACCTCCTGTCAACTAGATCCTTGTCCCTCCTGGTTGGTTAAAGCTTCCAGGATGGTGATTTCCAGGTGGTTTAAAATGTGATTAATTGCTCACATCAGGAGGGGACATTCCCAGAACCTTTAAAGGAGGCCTTGGTATGCCCCCTTTTAAAAAAACATCTCTTGACCCCACCTGTCTGGACAATTTCTGTTCAGTCTTTAATCTCCCCTTTTTAGGGAAAGTAGTAGAAGAGGTTGCTTGGCAGCTCCAGAGAATCCTGGAGGAAATAGATTATCTGGACTCTTTTCAGTCAGGTTTCAGGCTTGTATAAGGGATGGAAACAGCATTGGTTGCACTTGTGGATAATCTCTAGTGTGAGCAAAATGGGGATAGTGCATCTATCCTAGCTCTATTTGACCTCTTAGCTGCCTTCGATACCATCAACCATGGTATCCTTTTGGGCTGGCTGCAGGAATTTAGGCTGGGCAGCACAGTTCTGCACTGGTTTAGCTCATTTCTGCATAGCTGGTCCCAATCAATTTTGATAGGGAGTGAAAGGTCCCAGCCCTCAACAACTTCTTTGAGGTGTACTATAGGGCTTGGTCTTTTTCCAGTCCTCTTTAAAATCTACATGAAGCCTCTGAATGAGATCATCCATTATCATGGGATGAGGTATCATTAATACACGATGATACTCTATATCTCCATCTTGAGTGAATCAGGTGCTGCTGTGACTGCCCTTTTGCTGGAGGCTTTGAGAGTCTGGATGGGGACAACAGGATTCAATTGAACCCTGGTAAGACTGAGTGGCTGTGGATGCAGGGGACCTCAACTTCTGGGGGATAACATCTCTGTTTTGGGATGGACCCAGATGGACCCAGTCTGAAACTTGCGGTTCTCCTGGACTCATGACTGCTGCTTTAAGAACAGGTGGCAAATGTGGATTGGAGAGTCTTTGTACAACTTTGTGTTGTGTGCTAGTTGCACTCATACCTGGATTGGGAGTCCCTGTGCTCAGTCACTCAAGCCCTAGTTATTTTCCAGTTGGGCTATGGAATGCGCTGTACATGGGGCTACCCTTGAAGAGCATCTGTAAGCTACAGCTGGTATAGAGTTTGGCTACACAGATGATTTTTGGGGTCCCTAGAATTATACATGTGACGCCACTCCTCCAGGAGTTGTACTGGTTGCACTTTGCTTCTGCATGCAATTCAAGGTGCTGGTCATCACCTATAAAGTCCTTCATGGCATAGGTCCAGGTTATCTGAGGGACTAAACCCAAAGGGTTTAGCCCACCCTATCCATACTGGCAGTATCAGCATGTTTTGGACTGTGTCAGCGAAGGATTTGGACTTGTGGACTCCAGAAGAAGGGCCTTTTCTGATGTGGCCCCTGACCTATGGAACATGATACCCCCTGAGGCAAGATCAACCATTACTTTGTTGGGTTTCTGAAAAGCCTTGAAAACATGGCTGTGATGTTGGATTGGTTCCCAGGCATCAGTACATAAAAAAAAAATACCAGTGAATCCTAAAGGAAATCAACCCTAACTATTCATTGGGAGGACAGATACTGAAATTGAAACTTAAGACAGTTTGCCTATTGAGCAAACAAGTCAGCAGATGATTATATCAATATGACACTGCATTATATTCTGTAACATCTTGACTCCCCAAAGACCTATGCACAAAGTCCTTTTTGTGAACTTCACCTTAGCATTTAATACTATATTTTCAGTTCTTATCCATTATATCCTCTGTGCTTGCTCATAGCTTTAAGTACTGTAGATAACCAACTTTCTGACAGACAGGAAGCAACAGGTGAGGCTAGGGAAAATTGCATCCAGTATTTGGACAAACAGTAGTGAAGCTCCTCAGGGTTACTGCAATGTCCACTGTTCTTTTACCTCTACGCCAATGACTGTACCTCGGGGAACCCCTCTGTCAAAATTCTGAAGTCTGCAGATGACACAACAGTCATTAGTCTCATTAGAGATGGGGATGAGTCTATGTACAGATGGGAACTTGAACAGCTGACCCTTTGATGCAGTCAAAACAACTTTAAACTGAATACACTCAAAGCTGTGGAGAGGACGGTAGAGAGTCTTCCTATTCCACCTCGTCTTACAATATTCAGAAACATGGTATCAGAAGTACAATCCTTCAAGTTCCTGGGGCTTAACAGTCTCTCAAGACTTGAAATGGACAAATAACATTAGCACTATCATTAAGATTTCCTGCATCAACTCAAGATTTGCTAATACAGTTCTACTGAGGAGTCATAAAGTCTGTTCTTGTACATTTATAACTGTCTAGTTTAGTGCAGCAACCATACAGGAAAAGGTTTAGACTCCAAAGAACTGTCAAGACTGCAGAAAAAATAATTACAGCTAGCCTGCCCTCCATAGAGGACCTGGATATCAAAAGGGTCAAGAAAGTTCTCAGAAGATATCTTCAGATCCCTCCCATCCTGATCATTGTTTGAACCTCTTCCCTCTAGATGGTGCTATAAATTTGCATACCAAAACAACCAGACACAGGAACAGTTTTTTCCCCCTGTGCCATCATTCAGCTGAGTACTTGATCTACATGTATATGAAATTAACCCAGAAGGGGTTAATTAATTTTAAATAAAAATTAATTTTATTTAATGTGTTTATATATTTATTAACATATAAGGTTTCTGATTCTATACTTATAATATTCCCTTTCTACTGGCTGCATTCTTTGGATGTATACTTTAATTTCATTATTGCTATGTTATTATTCTATTCACTGTTGTCTTGAAAATATACTGAGAGATGTTATAGCGGAGTCAAAATTCCTTGCATGTCTAACCATGCTTGGCCAATCAAGTACCTGCATCTGAAAAAATAAACTTTGACCACCTAATGTGAAGAGAGGACTCATTGGAAAAAATCTTGATCCTGGGAAAGATTGAAGGCAAAAAGGAGAAGGGACAGCAGAAGATGAAATGGTTAGATAACATCATTGACACAATGAACATGAGTTTAACAGGTGACAATCTGTTATCACAAAAGTATGGGTGAAATAAACTCACTTACTTGAAAGTGAAGAAGCTACTGGTATTGGTGATAATTATATGTCAAAACTTTGTCCTGTATATCCTGTTTAAAATCTGCATTTCTGGGCATGTACACTGCATTGAAGTAAACAGCTGACAATGGTGCTACTCAGCCTGTTAAAGGTTTAGAAACAGTCTCTTTTGACTTAAGCTTCATTGCTGGTAACTCATTTATTTATTTTTATAACTTCATATAATGATGTTGTTTTCTCTAGATTGATTTTATTTCCTATAGGAATCCAAAGTCTTTAGATTTCTTGGGAATGTGGAAGGGCATCTCCCATCCAAGTACTAACTAGGTCCAATTATACTTAACATTTTTAAGACAAGCCAAGATCAGATATATAGTTTTATCTGCTGTGAACTTTGTTTGATCTGGTCTTTTTTGTTTTTACAATTCTACAAGAGCTACATAATAAGATTGATAGGTAATAGGAAGGTGAAATGTGGGGATCAGCAGTTCTTTATTTATCTTCCAAAAATATGTTACCATATGTGTCATTAAATCTGTGCTGTCTGGATATGATGTGTATTTTGCTCCTCATTCTTCTTACTATCTTTGCAGTTGTTGTTGTTCAATTGCTCAATCATGTCCAACTCTTCACAACCCCATGGACAGTAGCATGCCAGGCTTCCCTGGAGTCCACCCAAATCCAGGCCCATCGTGTCTATGATATTATGTAACCATCTCATCCTCTGCTATCCCCTTTTGTCTTCTTCCCAGCATCACAGTCTTTTCCATGAGTCATCTCTTCACATTAGGTGGCCAGATTTGAGCTTAAGCTTCAGTATCTGTCCTTCCAAAGAGCAATCAGGATTAATTTTCTTTAGGAGTGACTAGTTTGATTTCCTTGCAGTCCAAGGAACTGTCAAGAGTTTTCTCCAGCACTACAATTTGAAGGCATCAGGTCCTCAATGCTCAGCCTTCTTTATGGTCCAACTCTCACAGCCATACGTTATTATTCTTATAAGAGTCTTCAGATTTCGGCGGGATACAAATTTAATAAATAATAATAATGGGGAAAACCATAGCCTTGGCTATATGGACCTTTTTTGGAAAGGTGATGCCTCTGCTTTTTAATATGCTGTCTAGATTTGCCACAGCTTTCATCCCAAGAGCAAACATCTTTTAATTTTATGGCTGTACGAACCATCTGCAGTGATCTTGGAGCCCAAGAAAATAAGACCAGTTACTGCTTCCATTTCTTCTCCTTTTATTTGCCAGGAAGGGATTGGACTGGATGCCATGATCTTATTTTTCTTAATGTTGAGTTTCAAGACAGCTTTCACACTTTCCCTTTTCACCCACATTAAAATGCTCTTCAGTTCTTCTTCACTTTCTGCTATTAGGGTGGTATTGGTTGCATATCTGATGTTATTGATACTTCTGGAAATCTTAATTCTGGCTTGTGATTCATCCAGCCCAGCATTTCTCATGATGTATTTTGCATATAAGTTAAATAAGCAGGGTGACAATATACAGTCTTGTTGTACTCCTTTCCCAATTTTAAACCAATACATTGTTCAAGGTCTGGTTGCTTCTTGTCCCACATACAAGTTTCACAGAAGACAAGTGAGGTTGTCTGATACTCTCATTTCTTTTAGAATTTGCCAAAAAGTTTGTTGTGTTCAACACAATTAAAGGCTTCAGCATAGTTAATAAAGTAGAAGTAGATATTTTTCTGGAATTTGCTTGCCTTCTCCATGATCCAGTGAATGTTCAATTTGATCTCCAGGTCCTTGACCTGTTCAAAAGCCAGCTTGTAATTCTGGTAGTTCTTGGTGCACATATTGCTGAAGCCTAACTTGTAGTATTTTGAGCATAACTTTACTAGCATGTGAAATGAGCACAATTGATGAGAGTTTGAACATTCTTTGGCATTGTCCATCTTTGGGATTGGATGTAAACTGATCTTTTCCAATCCTGTGGCCACTGTTGAGTTTTCCAAATTTGCTGGCATATTGAGTGCAACACTTTAGTGACATGATCTTTTAGGATTTTAAATACAGTGGAATCTCCGATTACAACACTAATCTGTTCCAGAAGACTGCTGTTTGTCCAAAATGCTCTTAAACTGAAATGAGGTTTCCCATAGGATGCAATGGAAAGTCAGATGATCCATTCCACACCCCCAAAATATTAACCAAAAATAATTTTCAGTGGAATTTTCTGTAGAAATGATTGTCCCTAACATCTGAAACAAGTAACAATGATTAACACACAATATAAAGCAGAATAGAACAAACTACCCAGCAATTATGGATCTGCTTCAAGGAAGATTCTGGCCTCGGCTGCTGCTAGGCCGGCTGCTGTCCAGTGCCCCCTGCTGGACCTTTTCCCTTTTCCCTCAGCAAAGTCTTTCCAGGGGTCTTTTCTGGGCGGTATGGAAATGTTTCTTGTCTTAACCTGCCTCTGTGCTATGAGGGGAGAAGAGATAGACAACAAGGGATGGGCTGGATGGTTCCAGGTGATTATGTGTGCACGTGCTTTGAGAACAGTCCTGGCTGGCATGAAGGAGATGAGAGGGAGGAGAGGAGGGGGAGGGGACTGCCTGGAGGGAGAATCTGAGTCTCAGGAGTTCCTTCTCTTCAATGCCTTTCACTTAGTTTCTGCTGTTTACGCAGTAAGAGAGGAGAACCGCCGGCTCCATTGTGAAATTTTCTGCACGAGCTCATGGCGTGGTACTTGTCTTGCGAGTTGCTGTTCGTCAACCAAAATAAATTTTTCTAAAAAATTTTGCTCATCTTGCAAAAACCTCATGCGCTGAGGTGCTTGCAATCCGAGGTTCTACTATAGTTCAGTTGGAATGCCATCAACTCCCCTAGCTTTATTGTTAGTAATGTTTCCTAAGGCACACTTGACTTTATACTCCAGGATCTTCAGCTCTTGGTTAGTGACCACAGCATTGTGGTTATCAAGGACAGTAAGATCTTTCTTATATAGGTCTTCTATGCATTCCTCCTTCCTCTTTTTAATCTCTTCTGCTTCTATTAGTTCACCGCCATTTTTCTCCTTTGCCTTGCCCATTTTCACATGAAATGTTCTCTTAATATCTCTAATTTTCTTGAAGAGATCTCTAGTATTTTCCTAGTCTATTGTTTTCCTCTATTTCTTTGCATTGTTTATTGAAGAAAGACTTCTTATCTCTCCTTGCTATTTTCTGGAAATCTGCATTCAGTTGGGAAGTCTTTCCCTTTCTCTCTTGTCTTTCACTTTCTTTCTTTCCTCAGCTATTTCTAAAGCCTCATCAGACAGCCACTTTGCTTTTTTGCATTTCTGTTTCTTTGGGGATGGTTTTAGTACCTACCTCCTCTACAATGTTACACGCCTCTTCTTCAGGAATTCTGTCTACCAGATCTAATCCCTTAAATCTATTCATCCTATCCACAGTATATTCATAAGGGTTATAATTAATTAGTAGTTTTCTATACTTTCTTCAATTTAAGATGGAATTTGGCAATAAAAAGCTCATGATCTGAGCCATAGACCAGGTTTTGATTTTACTGATTTAATAGAGCTCTTCTAACTTTGGCTGCAAAGAATCTAATCAATCTGATTTTGGTGTTGACCGTCTGGTGATGTCCATGTATAGAGTCGCCTTCTGGGTTGCTGAAAGAGTCTATTTCTTTTGACCATATGCTCTTGGTAAAATTCTGTTAGCCTTTACCTTGCTTCATTTTGTACTTCAAGGTCAATCTTAAGTTCATTCTGATTAACTTTTGCCTTTTCCTGATGAAAAGGACATCTTCTTTTTTAGTTTGAGTTCTAAAAGGTGTTGTAGGGCTTCATAGAACCAGTCAATGACAGCCTATTTGGCATCAGTGGATGGGGCATAGACTTTCATTACTGTGATGTTGAACGGTTTGCCTTGGATTCGAACTGAGATCATTCTGTCATTTTTGAGATTGTACCCCAGTACTGCTTTTGTTATCCTTTCATTGACTACCATGGATAATCCATTTCTTCTAAGAGATTCTTGCCCACAGTAGTAGATATAGTTGTAATCTGAATTAAATTTGCCCATTCCCATTCATTTTAGTTCACTGATTCCAAGGATGTCAATGTTCAATCTTGCCATCCAATGTCTGACCACATCCAGATTACCTTGATTCATAGATCTTACATTCCAGGTTCCTATACAATATTGTTCCTTATAGCATTGGGCTTTCCTTTCTCCTTCAGATACATCTACAACTGAGTATTTCAAAGCTGGGCTGGCTTTGGCCCAGCTACTTCACTCTTTCTGGAGCTAGTTGTAATTGTTCTCTATACATATTACTTTTGCAATCCCTCCCCTAATAAATTTCACTATTATTAACCATTGTTCCTTGTGATGTGACAAAAAAGCCTCTATTTAGGCTTTTAACTTCCATAAGTTTCAACACAAATGTTCCATAGAACATTTTGTCAAGCATCTCTGCTCTATTTATATTTCAGAGGATTTTAAAACATTATTTTAAAATCAAAACTCATGGGAGAACAGAACAAATTTAAACTTTTATGGCATTCATTTAGCCCGGGAGTTCCCAAAGAGAAATAGAAATAGAGAAGATCATTTGTATTTATGAAGAACATAAAGTACAATAACTGAAGAAGAAATATGATCGTGTCTCTCCTTAGGAACTTTGGTGGCTGTCACTAGCTTTATATTTCTCACTTTGTAAATGCCAGAAAACAACAACAAAAATTCTGTGGGTTTTAATAATGAATTTTGGATTAATATTAGAGTCTTGTTTCATCACTGAACTTAGATAACTTTCTTCTAAAAGAATCTAGGGTGAATTTATAGTCCAGTATGTCTTCCATTAAGTGGTTTACATGCCATCTAGTGGAGAAGTCTAGAACTTCCCATTGTGTACCTGCATGCAAGTGTAAATAATTTATATACACATTATTATTTAATAGACACATTTCTATTAAAATGTCCCCAGTATATTTTTTCACTCATTTTGATATGGCATGGGTTTGGGACTGTTACATTACCTTACATAAAAGATGTCTGTGAAGACTCTCACTCGTCCAGGCTAATTGCATCGCAACAAAGTTTAAAAAACAGGCATCTGGACTGGATTTTTCTCAAGAAAAATTGAGAAATTGAGAAATCTTGAGAAAAATCCAGTCCAGATGCCTGTTTTTTTCAGGGTATTACTTTGTGATCAGTCTTTCCTCAGCTACCCCAAGATTTTTTACATTTAACAGCCTAATTGAAGATTTTATGAATTTAGAAAGGAAAAAAAAACTTTTTTGGGGAACCAATGTTAAAATAGCAGGAGTTGAGAAATCTTCCTGATTTGATTATCCACTAGTAAATTCCGATATATCTTTGGTCTTGTACTGACTTTCCTTTGGCATAACCCTATAGCTGGAAATGAAAGAATGCAGATGTTTTCCTTTCACTCTGTAATTTGCACTTCCTGATTGATGCTAATCTGGTTTATACCAAGCTGGCCAGATCCAGTTGTATTTTTCATATTGCAAATGTCAGAATCCGTTTTAAAGGAATACTGGAATCTATCTAAATTTAATATATAATTCCAATTTACTCTGAGAGTAAGTTATTCTCTTGAATACAACAGGCTAACTGGGCAATAAACATTGATTTTATGTTTTTACATCTTTCTGCCTATCCAATATCCAACCCATCTTACAGCAAGTATAAACAATAAAGCATAATACTATTTTAATAACAATTAAAAGCCTGATGATCTAACAACTGCTTTTCTTCAATCTCAGTTTCTAAGTCACAATACAAACTGTTTGTTTCTTTTACTGTTCATACTCACTGATTTGTTGCTCTTGGTTGCTAAATATTCTGCAATCCTACAATTTGTATACTGTTACTTTGATAACTTTGAAGCAGTCAACAAATCCTAAGTTTTTACTATGCTGCTTCCTTCTTTCCCCCATTTTCTTGATGTCTCTTGATTGCTTTCAAAGTGGTAAGTGGAAGAAACTGCATCTTATAAGTAAATACAATAGTAGTCCAAAAGTATTTAAACCTCCATGACCATTAAAATGGAGCTTGATCAAATTAAAAATAAAAAGTTTAAAAGCAAATATGACAAATTAAGATAAAGCAAAGCGAATCTAAAAGAAGAAATTTATATATTGGACTGAGGAGAATCTATATAGAATATGCTTTCATGTTGCCATCTTCCTCCACATTCCAATGAAAGATATGAGATAGGCCATTTCCCTAGGTAAAGAGTCAGTGGGTGTCAAGACCACATCCTCACTGATTGCATTTCAAGAGACAGGAGAAGACCCTGTCCAGCCAACTATCTGGAAAGGACTTCTCTCACTGATCTGCATATCTGCAAAAGTATATAGTGAGATAAGTGGTTCCAAAAATATACAATTCTGCTATTATAAGGACAACTATTCACCTTTTAATTGGTTCAGCAAAAACTAATACCTTCCAGACATAAATTATTTTTTTGTAGGGAAAGAGAACCCTTGTAAATCAGAAATAAAATTTAAGGATAATTTCAGCTTCCAGGCCTGCATATGACTTCTGGAGATGATTTACGGAGAACTAGACATCCCTGAAGAAGTGGGGACAGCACTGCAGTGGAGATTGGTAGCCATACAGTGATTTCTGGCACAGTCACAGTCTTTCCAGATAAAGAAGAGACTGTGAAATCACCGACATGCACTCCTGACAGCTGCTCCTTATGAGTAGAATGCAGAAACTGAGGTTTTTGCACCCAGCTCATGAACTGAGCAGCAGGGAATCAAGAGATTTCAACCAAGCTCATAGTTGTAATGTAATCTACATGGACACAAATTTGCAAAAGCCAAATTTCCTAAATACTTTCAGATTTAATTAATATATAGCTAAAGAAAGTTTTTTTGAGCAGCAGGATAACAGTAGACAGAGACAGTATTGGTTGCTCTTGTGGATGATCTCTGGCGAGAGTGGGATATAGGTAGTGCATCCATCTTAGCCCTCCTTGACATCTCAGCGGCTTTCGATACCATCGACCACAGTATTCTTTTGGATCGGCTGCGGGGGCTGGGGCTGGGTGGTGCAGTTTTGCGCTGGTTTGGCTCCTTTCTCTGTGACTGGTACCAATTGGTGTTGATAGGGAAGGAGAAGTCCAGTCCTCGGCCATTACTTTGTGGTGTGCTGCAGGGCTTGGTGTTTTCTCCCTTGCTTTTTAACATCTACATGAAACTGCTGGGTGAGATCATTCGTCACCATGGGATGAGGTATCATCAGTATGTGGATGATACTCAGATTTACATCTCCTTCCCTGGTGACCCAAGTGATGCTGTCCTGGCCCTGACTCGGTGCCTGGAGGC
>JANHZU010011106.1:0-12570 GCA_032468055.1 Acrochordus granulatus | reverse complement strand
GGGAGGACTCATTAGAGAAGACTGTGATGCTGGGAAGGATTGAAAGGAAGAGGAGAAGGGGACGGCAGAGGATGAGACGGTTAGATAGCATAGTCAGAGTGATGGGCGTGGGCTTGGGCAAACTCCAGGAGGCAGTGCAGGACAGGGAGGCTTGGCATGCTGCAGTCCATGGGGTCGCGAAGAGTTGGATGCAATGGCGTGACTGAACAACATTCTGCCTTTATTATGTTTATAAATAAGACAGCAAACATATCTAACACACCTTTTTCCTCTTTTCCCCACAATAATAACCCAGTGAAGTGAGTTCAGCTGAGGGAGAGTGGCTGGCCCAAGATGAGCCAGCTGGCTTTTATGGCTAAGGCAGGACTAGATCTCATGGTTTCCCGGTTTCTTGCCTGGTTCCTTAACCACTACCAAACAATTCCCATAATGCTCTGCTCTCCGATTCGACAGACATTCCTGAATAATACTCTTCCTGCCAATCAGTCTATTAAACAAGTTTTAATTGTGTAGAGATTAATAAAAGAAAAAGTAAAGATGATACCGGATTTGCTTCTGAGCGTGGTGTAATGGTTAAGAAATTAGATGAGTTCTCGTTGGCCCTCAGCCCACCAAACCCATTTATGGAGTCACTTTTGGCCTGTTATTATCTCACAGGCCCTCCAACTTCACCAATTTCCTGTTGGGAAAAAATAGGAAGAGGGAGCGCTGTGTATGTATGCTGCCTTGAGCATTTGTACAAACAGTGGGATATAAATCAAGTGGAAACATACATTAAGTGTGGAACCACTCCCTGAATATGGTTTTGATACTGGGTGATTAAAGGCACTGCCTGAACAAGAGTGCCATTCACACGCCATATGGTTTTATTATCACAAATGTAAAGGATCTGCATTTGTGGGTCAGATGTGTGTCAGGTGCCAATGATGTAACCTCTAGTCTAATAAAATTAAGCTTGCTTCTTAATCTTAATTTTCTCGGTCTGTTTTATTATTTGTTTCTTAGACTTACTTTAAATGTCATTGTTTGTTCAGGAATTCAGGACCCTGTACATAATATCCCTTTTTCCTATTTTTCCCCAAAACAACAACCCTGCGAGGTAGGTTGGAATGAGAGAGCTCAACCAGCTCAAAGCCCCCTGGTGAGTCGCTGTGGCTGAAGGTAGACTAGAACCTGAGTCTCCTCAGGCAACTTCTCCATGACATCAGCCTGGCTCTCATTCTTTTGCAGATTCTCCTCATTACTCTGTTTAGCTGCTACTCTTTGAAAAATAAAAAATTGTTAGAAGAATTATGCATTAAGAGTAATTTAGTTGTAAAAGCACAAACAACTTTTGCCTACATTTTAAAAAGAAAACTGATAGAATTCATGTGGAAATAATGGATGCATAGAAGTTGAACCATTTGGAAATCATTGGCAACCCTAATCTTTGGTCCCATCTAATACATGAATTGCAGGTATCTTAAGATACGAATATTGATAAAATACGGGCATATCAAAATCAGAATGATGAAACTAACATAAATTTTTAAACAGTATATTTAAAGAAATAATATTACTACTTTATTTGCAGAAAAGCAAGGTCAAGTTTTCTGAGACAGTAGCACATATACAGTATTTGGTTCTTATGGATGTGTCAGGTCAATGTATATAAGTGTGGTTGAAAGTATGCCTGAGCAGAGTTCTGAATTAAGAAATATTGTGCATCGTTTAATTTTAAGGCTTATTTTATCAAGCTTAAATTATGAAGTTGTAGTTACCATCGGTTTCATTTTAGTAGCAATGGATTTTTTTTTCTTCAAGTAGGAAAACAAGGGGATAGGAAGGAAACAGAAAATATTAAACATAGAATCTATGGGTATAGTAATAACATGTTGAAATGCTTTGAAATATTTTCAAAATATTTCAGCTATTGGAAATTAAGAGACTTATGTCTTGACAGATTTACAGGTAATTTTAAGAAGCCTTTCTGAAGCTTTAGAATTTCTTCTTTATTTTTCTTCCCAGGACAAAGGGTGGCAGTAGGAGATAATGGAGATTAATGTTTTATTTTTATTCTAAGAATTAAAGTTGTTTTGTTTTAATACTTGATTAGTCTAAAAAAAGCCTCCATACCACCATGTATTTTTTATGGTTTTAATCTTAAGACATTGTAGGTTTGGGGATCTTGTGAACAGAAAACGTGTTTCAATTTATTCAAACTTTAAGTTTATTGATGCAGGATTCCTTTAAGAAGTATTTGGCCTTCTTGGCAAAGGGGCTTCTTAAATTTCTCTTGAAATAAAAAAGGCAACCTCAATAAAGAAAAATTTCTTTGGGTACATTCTGGCTGGCTGTGCCTTCAATAAAACAATTAAAAATTGACTGCCCCCAGATCATATCTTGCATTTTTTTTAAATGCCTTGCTTTTTATTACACTGATGAGGTGTGGGGAAAAGCCCCATCTGGGTCTGCACATTTCATATAGTCTTCAGAGGTGACTTTTTTTATGACCAAATTGTGACTATTTAAATTGTTTTACTGAAGGCACGTTGAGCCAGAATACAGCCAAAGAAGCACAGAAATCTTTATTTAGGGTAATTTGCCTGGCAGGACTGGAGCTGTGGAATTCCTCCTGCCCTGGTGTTTTCATCTTTCTAGCAAGCCTCCATTCTTGCTGGCAAAGAGAAAAAGCTGGGAAGGTGACAGTGGAAGTTGACAGTAGGAATAACAGGCTTGTAGAATAAGCTGGGTGAGGCCACTTAGAAAGAAAACTCTGGTTGCCCAACTAAGGTCTGCTCTTCCAGCACCCAGTGCACAAATGGCCAGATATAGAATCCACACTCAGATAGGAGGGGCTGTCCTAGAATAGGCCAGTGGTGCCCTGGGGGTCACCAGCCTCCCTCAGGCTTCTCCTCCAGGCAAAGCAGAATGTTCATCCAGAAGGTTTGTTGGGTTCCTCCTCTGGGATGGCATAAGGATGGGACTCAGTTGTGAGGATATGTCCTCTATAAATGGTAAGCAGGCCATCTCAGTGCCAGGGCACGAAGGGTCCATGGTTGAGGCTCCTCAGTTTTGGAACCAATATGGCAATTTGCCCATGTCTCTGAAATCCCTGCAAAGCATCCCTGATCCATTTTAGCTACAACAGGTTGAGAAAGTACAATGTGCCCAACCACTGGACTAATGGGTTCCTAAGACTGTCTGATACTCAATCCACCTTGTTCTGCCACATTATCATTAAGCTCCTCCAGTAGAGTATTATGGAAACAAACATGGCATTAATTTTGAAGATGAAGAGGGTATTATTGGTGACAGTGTACTCTTCCATCCAGTTATTTCTTCCTACAAATGGGGCTGATCACATTTTTGCTTCACCACAGCAGCTCCCAAATATTCACTAGTTTATGTTTGCACTTCATCTCCTTTTTGCAACTTTTTCAGTGATTTTTATGGTACGGACACAGAACCATTTTTGTCTGTGCTAAACACGCAGAGGTTAAGTTTAAATATGGTTAGATATACTCAGTTGAATGCTGCTCTCCACCAGATTCTTCTTTTCTCTTTCAAACTAAAGATTAACGGATACCACAAATAGTCCTCACTTACCAACATTATATGGGACCAGGAACTCCATTATAAACAACACAGTCAAAAAGAGCGATATCACATGACTGCACCAACTTACCACAGTAATTGCAGGAGTCCCAGTTGCCATCATAATGCAAATTCTGCATGGTTGCAGCATTTTTCGTAATTGGTCATATAAATTTAATAAATAAATAAAATAAATAAATCTCACAGTCACATGATCCCTACTTGCATCCTCATGCCAGCTTCCCCATTGACTATGCTTTCAGAAGGAGGCAGTGATGGTAACCACATGACAATGTTTTCAGAAGAAGGAAGTGATGGTAATCACATGATTGTGGGATGCTGCAAAGTCATAATTGCGAGCAAGTTGCCAAGTGTTCAAATCATGTTCACATGATTAGAAATCACCAGACCATGTGGACACTGTGATCACCCCAACTGTGAGAACTTATCATAGGATCCCTCATTCAGTGCCATGATAACTTCAGTCACTGAACAAGTGGACATTAACAATGACTACCTGTATTAAAAACTCCAGGGAGGTAGAGGTACGTTAATTATTAGAAAGAGTATCCTGAGAGTAAATGCTGTCAATCAATGGAAAAGGTTATCTCATGAAATTCCATGTTCCCTTCATCAGACTATGTATGAAAAGCTGAGATGGTGCAACAAAATATACAGTATTTCCATTCATTAGATTATTGTATTGGTCAATACAAATCAGCTGCTGACATTTTTAGATACCTGAAGCTATTTAATTAATTCATAGGATTTTTATGGTCTGTAGTTCATTTTCTTGCAGATTTTAGCTCTGTGGCTCTACCTGGCTGCCCTGGTAGGGCTTTACTTCTTTTATTTTTGGTACCGGGAAAGACAAACGGTGGAGAACCTGACAGAGAAATATGTCTTCATCACCGGCTGTGATTCTGGCTTTGGGAACCAGCTGGCCAGACAGCTGGATGCTCAGGGTCTGCAGGTGTTGGCTGCTTGTTTCACTCCAGTAGGGACAGAACAGCTGGAAAAGGTCACATCAGATCGTTTGAAAACCACCCTGCTGGATGCCACCAGCACTGAGAGTGTTACAGCAGCAATTGAGTGGGTAAAGGAGCAAGTCAGAAACAAAGGTACAATCTAAATACTATTCCTTCTATATCTCAGAAATACTTCTGAGGTGATTGGACCAAACTATTGCCCCATCTAGTCAACAAGTGGATTTCCACAAGCAAAACATAATATCCTTCCCCATAATTTATTTCCAAAATCTGGTATAAAAAATTATATCTGATTATGAAGTTCCATGATGCCCTTGTGGACAATATTTTTGAATAAATTTATTTTTCATAATCTCCTGTCAGCAATACTTGCAACATCTTATTTTGCTTCAGTTGATTAGCTATCATTCAGCATTAGCCAGTCTAGGCAAGTTCAACATATTTTCAGCCATACCCAACTGAGATACCATTAAAAAAATACAGTTGATGGCATCAGCCCACTCAACACTCAGGGGGTTTCACCCAGTGACTATGTATAGTTGAAAACCAGGACTAATGAGATGGCACCAAGGAAAAGCATGCTGTCTTGCTCAAACACTTCCAAACAATGCAAGTCAAAGAAAAATTCTCTGTCTTGAAGAGTGTCAAGGCAGGATCAATGCATCCAGTTAGTAGCTTCACTTTTGAGTGACATTTGCACATGTGATGCATATATGCAGAAGACTATTAAAGGATCAATGAAATAGCCAAAACAAAGTGACAGTTCTGATCGAGAAATAAAATGACTGAGTTGTGTCACATTGTGGATTAAATTCGATTGGATATTTAAATCATCTTAGAATCAAATTGCCATTCAAAACTTTGTATAACCTATTCCATAGTGAAATTATTATGGGCAAGCAAAACTCCCTCAATACTTGTTCTCAAATTTTACTCTGCAGATGTCAGTGAAGCTACCATATCACTATGTCCAAATATCAACTTCCTAAACTGAACAAATAAGGTTCCATAACAGACAACTTCAAAAGCTACTGAGAAATCAGGCAGAAATAAAATAGCTATATTCTCACTATCTTTGCCCTATAGCAGATCTTCCATAAAGACAGCCAAGTGTCAGTACTAAATCCTGGCCTATACCTAGTCTGAAATAGTCAGATTATCTCATAGCAGTTGTAGTTAGACTGCCAATTTTTCTTGAACCTTTTTCTCCCCAAATGTGCTGGGTAATAGTTGTACAGTCTTCTCCTAGATCCAATTCTGATTTCATAAGGAATGATTTTCCCAACTTTTTCAAGATACCTGAGACAATTTCTTCTCTTCAAAAGATCTTAATTTCTTTCTGTACCATTCAGTCAGTCCTCAGCAGTTTAAAGTCACTGACAGCGAGTTGAGCAGCAAATAAATTTAATAAATAAAATTAAAAAATAAAAATAATTTACTTCAACAAGGAAGGTTTGAGTCTATAAAAGGTTAGATTAATGTCTTCAACTATCTTGTTGCTATCCACTACCAGACTGCTTCAACTGAACCTGATTCATATAAACTTTGGTAATCTTCTCTTGAACTATATCAAAACTAGAGAAAATGATTTGTTTCCAATTTGTTTAAAAATTTGTCACTACAGGACTCAAACACTGCAACTCCTCCTTTCCAAATCTAAATATAATAACCTTTTTGCTCTTAAGAAAAGCTCTCCTTGGCTGCTATTTGACAATTATGCAGCAATGAGGAAATATGGCTATCATTATATCAAGGAAAGCATATGAGTATGTTGCTAGTAGCAACATGTCCTAGTTGCAGGGAACCTGTGCTATGTGTGTTCCAGCTGTGATCTGACAGGTTAAACTGCACCTAGTTCTTCCATAAATTGAGACTATCTGGACCCCATTGTTCAAGAGAAGATACTTGTGAATAATTACATCAATGTTGCTTTCCATCATGCTGTTTCATGGTGAAACTAGTATTTATGACTGGAGTGCCAGTTTGTCAGGTGCAAAGTTCTTGAAAACATTCAAGACTCCATTAAATTCTAAAGGAGTCCAAGAATGGATCCACCACCACTGCAGAATGGAAAAGCCAATTCCAACCTCAATCTTCCCAGGAAGTCATCTTATCATAACAATGGAATTACTGAAAAATCTCCACCCAACTCCAAATTAGCAAAATATCTTCCATATAAATAATCCTCATTGACCTTAATAATAAAAAATTAGAAAATTTGTTCCTGTTTGTTTTACTCAGATAACTGAAAACATTAAATAAAATAGCCTGATCTTTCTCTTGATGGAATGGTAAAATTATAAGTGCCTAGAGAGAATATATCTGATTTGATAAATAGTTCAGGAATTAAAACCATTTAAAAGATTTTACTAGTTCAAAAACTGCAGTTGCAGTCTTAAACTTGCTGGCCATAATCCTGCTTAGACCTGGGAGATGTGTTAATGTTAACACAATTTTATGCCAGACTTGAAGTGAACTAAACAGGTACATATACCTATCATCTGGTACATACACCAGAAAAATTTGATGCTGTGACTCAGTTCTGATACAAAAAAAATAACTTTCAGTTTATATGAATCAACCTAAATAACTAAAACCTCTAAAGAATTTTTCAAAATTACCAATTGAACCATCACTTCAATTCAGTGTAAGAGAAGTAATTAGTCTTTTTCCATAGGACTCTGGGGCTTGGTGAACAATGCAGGAATCGTTTTCCCATTTGCTCCCAATCAGTGGCTGACCAAGGAGGACTTTGAAAGACTAAATATCAACTTCCTGGGAGTAGTTGATGTGACACTCCACTTGCTGTCCCTCATCAGGAGAGCCAGAGGGAGAGTGGTCAATGAGAGCAGTTTGGCTGGGAGAATTGCCATTGGTGGAGGAAGCTACAGCCCTTCAAAACTTGCATTGGAAGCCTTCCCTGACAGCCTCCGGTAAGTCATTTCGATGGTAAGTATTTCATTCCATTTCTCCTATACTGACTATCACCACAAGAAAGAGGAGATAAGGCTAGAATTCATCTAGCCTCTCATCTCAGTTAAAACTGTGCTTGTTGAACACATATCACCACCATTTGCTAGGCATCTCATGCTTGAACACTGTCTTTTGTGGGGGCTTGGACATTCTAGCCAAAAGAAGCATCATACTGTACTCAAAACACAGTTTCCCAGTATGTGCCCAAATTAAGATCAAGAACATAGAACTCTTGAGCATTTTGTATCCAGGTTTAAGTCTAGGTGCCGTAATTTCAAAATGAAGCTCTGCTAATCCTTGATTTGGCTTCCTTTTCAGATTCCCATACACTAGTATTTTGGATTTCTGTTTTTTTTAAGAACACTTCATTTAATGGAAATCTATGTAATACCATTATTTAGTACTTATCCATTAGCAATAAAACAAAACAAAAAGATGTCACTCTGATAATTTACATTTACTTTTCCCAATTCTGATTTTGGAGGTGATAATGATTGGCATGGTTTCTTTTTTAAACTGTACTCAAGTTTGATTGACCCAGTTTCAAAAGATCCTACATCAGTTGAATTTTTATCTTTTAATTTTTTTTTATTTTCTTCCCAACTCCTTATAAGGAATGGGGAAATCTTGGTTAAAAAAACAAGTTACAAATGTAAAACACACACATTTGAGTGCTTTCCATTACTATTATCATATTCTATATTCTGTTGCTACTGCTACTGTATAATAGTTTATACATACAATAGTCTATAATATAATCTAACACTATTATTTTATACTGTTACCATTATCAGTATAGAGCAATGTTCTCTTCTTATGGACACTGTTCTGTCTTTAACTCTTTCTCTTTTGATTTCTTCTGCTTTTTCTTTATTAATAGGCAGCATGTAAAGCACTAGTACCTTCAGAACGTGCTTTGTTTTGTTTTATTGTGCCTTTTCTTTTTCCTCTGGATCTCTGTGAAGGAAAAACACCCTCTTTTATTTGGATGCTTTCTGTTTGTTGCTAGCTGCAGAGCTTCCAAAATGCACATCTCTCTTCCCCATCTATTTTAGGATTGCAGCTTCTATAGGCAATTTTGCCATGCCACTGGGGAAAAGACTCAGGAAGGGAAGAAGACAGCCCAAGTACCTGCAATTTTCTCAGCAGCCTGCCCTTCCATACCTCCTCTTTGATGATGATGATTGCCAGAAAGTCACCATGTAGTCACCATACAATCAAAAGAATATTTTATGAAGAATCTAAAATCCCTTTCATAATAATGTTGTTGTGTATCCTGCTGTACTCCACAGCTGCAAATATCCTAATTAAATCCCTCTTCTGGAATTTTTGGCTTACCAATAGCAAATCACTGTGGCGTTGGATGAAAAATTACATGATTATACCTCCCAAATCAAACTCAGCTTTGAAGGAGGTGTTATCTTTTATCTCCTTCATTATTTGAATCACTTCATTTAGGCTATCAAAATCTTACTGTTTTCATAATTCTAGTTGAATTCTGGGGTTAAATTCTCCCAGAAAAAAAGTCTTCAGTAAAAAAAAGCATACTAAGCAGAAGAAAAGTATGTATGGGGAACTAGAAAGATGGAACAAGAAATTATTCTAGTTGGAAGCAAGAGGGAATCACCATTTTTTAGAGATATTTTTCTTCTAGGCGTGAAATGTGTCCTTTTGGGGTCAAAGTCAGCATCATCGAGCCAGGCTTATTTTCAACAGGAATAGATAAATGTGCAGCAGAGTTCTTCAGCACCCTCTGGAGTAAAGTACCAGCTGATATCAAAGAACTCTATGGCCAGAAATTCTGGAGAAACTGTAAGTTAAAATGTGTAAAATGTTGTAAACCAGAAAGTTAACATTGGTAGGAAACATTAAATTTGCAGGATCTTATTTCTCATAGTATAAGTTTTAATGGACTACAATTAATTTCATCAGATGCAGGAACTATTCTCCCAAGAACAATATGTGATTCTTAAGTATTGTTAAGCATATTTTCATTTATATGGAAAAAAGGGCGATGAGCTCTGAGAATGGAAAGAGAGTATATGGGTTAAAGGGTTGATATCCAAAGCAGGAAAAATTGGGTGACAAGAGAAAGAGTGAGAAAATCATTTTTGTCTCTCGTCCTGCTCTGATCTTAGATTCAGCCCTGCCAAAACTACTGCTGAGAAATAAAGTCCAATTGAATTCCAAGGGGCAAGAGTCACTCTTGAGAAATGCATGCAGCTGGTAGAGCTGTATGTAATTCTGTTAGGGAAAACTGCTCTCTGCTTGGAATTTTTATGATGTATCATTCCTGTGAAGTAAGAAGAATGAAGACATTTGGGGTTTTTTCATAGCAAAGAGCATTCTAATGTCACTGCTACAATCATAGAATCTTGCACTGAGGGGTTGAACCAGAGGTTCTCCAAAGTACCTTCCAATCCATTCATTCTATGGTTCACCATGCAAACATGTCAGAATATTTCCAGTTGTTGAGGACCCCCTCCAAAAAAGGTTCTGCTGTTTTCTTACTGATTTCTTTCCCAAAAGATGGTGGACCATCACCCCCAAAGTAAAGGATTGATCATAAATATCCCTGATTATCCAAGATTGTTCTATTAAATTAATGGATAACTTAAGCAATTTTTTCCCATCCACAGCACTACTTTTAACATTCTTGATTTTTTTTCCCAGCAATACTCAATGTGTTATGATACCTGATACTCTAAGACATTGACTATATTTTTGCAACTTGATAAAGCAGAATGGTTCCAGCATTCAGGTGGAAGTATTCTTGTTCTATACAAGTGACTAGTGGATAGTGATTACTAATATCCTGAACCTAATGCACTCGTTTATTTTTTCAGGAGCTTTCCATTATAGAGCTATAGTAGCACTAGCTCTGGCTCGTAGTAGTTAGCTTGATTACAAAAAAAAATAGAGTGGGGAAAAGGAAGTATCACCACATCAGGCAGTACATAAACAAAAGGTTATACATTATCTGATTCTTGGTGTAGCCTATTTTATTTTCATTTTCAAAACATAGTGTATGTCTGGATATACATATATATACACCTTTAAAACTTATTGAATGATTATGTGCCATTAGGTTAGTGTCGACCTTTAGTAACCACATAGATATTCTCCATGACAATCTGTCTATAACCATTGCAGCCATTGCTGTTGTAATGAGGCCAGCCATCTTGCTGTTGGTTATCCACCTCTCCTTCCTTCACTTCCTCTAAAATACTTTTTAATATAAAAATTATTATTGTGGTTGATGGATATTATCAATCTTTGCCTTACTCTAGCTGTTGCAATCACACTAAAGTTTATACAAAGTTTATATATTACTCTTGCAATAAACACTGGTTCACATTACCCTAACTAGCACACAGCTTTAAGCAATATGAAAATCTGTAAAATTACTTAGACTACAAATGGTATTGAGACATTTTAAAAAAATAGATAGCAAACTTGTTTCTCTGCAGTTGGAAGACCATATTATACAATAAAATAATTTAACAACAGCAAAGTAACAGCACAGACTTTTACGTAGTGACTAAATTAGGTTTATATATCTGCATGGGCTATCTAGACTTTACAGATATGCCAGAAATTATCCTGCTAATGTTATGTCTGATCAGAGACAAAAATAATGGAAATATGTATAGGTAATAGCATGCATAAATCTAATTTGCATATTATATGAAAACGTCTAGAAGAGGAAACAAAATAGAATGTACTTTTTCCTGTTTTTCTTTCTCTTCTGAAAATTGTGGTGTTAAATCTTCAGATATTAAATTAATTAAATTAAATCTTCAGATATTATTAACTACTTGCGCCCTACTTGGAAATTGTGAAAAGGGTCAGGTATTCTAAGGTTTTCTAAGTCTCAGTTTCCTTAGATGTTGGTTACAAGAGATTGGTGGTATTTTTTGGTGGTATTTTTATGATATGAAATGCTTCCAGTGTTAACATCCTAACAGATGATTATGCTATGGTGAATAGCATCTGAGGATTTCTTACAGAAAGCAACACCAGCTTTCTATGACTTTTTTTAGACCAGATCCAGCATATGTAGTCTTCAGCTTCATACACAATTCCCACTTATCCTCTTGTGGAAAAAGAGAAGATCAACACTATGAATAGTTTTGCTTTTTTGGGTGATCTTTATACCACCCAAGACATCAGAAATTTCCCACTAGCTGCTTTTTTGTCAAGTCTGCAGAGGCTCCACCTCAAAACATCAAATTAATAATTCACTACCTTAAAAAAATAAAACACTGGAAGGTTTCAGGCAAGAATGCTGACATTCCTCAAAATTTTCAAATTTTGATGTGAGATCATGGGAATGTGATGGCTGAAATCTCATAGGGTTTGGTGCTCTCAGAAGATTTTAAACAATTTAAAAAAGAATAACTATTTTATGATAGATGACAACATCAAGTGCAAGATCATGCATAGGCACATGAGGATATTGCCAATCACTAGCATAGCCTAATGTAGAGAGTCATATTAAAAAAGGCAAGATGAAACTCAGAACAGCAATTTTCTGACATCAAGCTCAGACTAAATCTGGAATGAGGGCTACCAAAAATAAGAACTGCCAAACAGCATCAAAAGACTGAATAGACAATATGCTCATTTCTAATCTTGTCCAACTTTGTCACACCCAACGAAAATCTCAGCATCTTCAACTCTGCCAACTCTAGCTCCGCCTGTTGTCTTTTGGCCAGGGCAACTGTCTCCAGGTCATACAGCATTGCTGGTTTCATCACCGTCTTGTAGATCTCCCCTTTCAGGCTTGCAGATACCTTTCTATCACAGATCACTTCTGACACTCTTCTCCATCCACTCCATCCTGCCTGCACTCTATTCTTCACTTCTTTGTCACATTTCCCATTTGGACAGTCAACCCTAGGTATTTAAAGTCCTCCACCTTTACCACCTCTACCCCTTGCAGCTGCATCCTTCTGCCATCCTCTCTCTCATTTATGCACATGTACTCTGTCTTGCTCCTACTTTCATTCGCCTTCTCTCCAGTGCATAC
>JANHZU010011102.1:145015-158588 GCA_032468055.1 Acrochordus granulatus | reverse complement strand
TTCCAATCCTCTGGCCACTGTTGAGTTTTCCAAATTTGCTGGCATATGGAGTGCAGCACTTTCACAGCATCACCTTTTAGGATTTTAAATAATTTGGCTGGAATATCATCACCTCCACTAGCTTTGTTGTTCGCAATGTTTCCTTAGGCAGTTATGATATACCTACCTCCAGATACTAAGATTTTGCACAAATTGACACATAATGAGATGACAATGAACACCAAGATATGTAATCTATCCTCTTTCACATTTTTTGTCCGAACAAGAATGAACATTTGGAGAAATAGAGGCAGAGGCAGAGATATATTTGCTGAGAGCTATACATAGATATGAGAAGCATGGTGGCCTAGTGGTTTAGATGCTGGTCTTATCATCCAGAAGGTCAGTAGCCAGCATTTGAGACCCCAGTGCCGCATAATGGGGTTTGTTCCTGTTATTCAGCCCAGCTCCTGCCAACCTAAGGCTGAAAGCATGCAAAATGCAAGTCGATAAATTGGTACTGCCTAAATGGTGGGAAGGTTATTGTATTCCGTGAGCCTTGGCATATAATCATGCCGGCCACATGACCACAGAAGTGTCTTCTGACAATGCTGGTTCTTTGACGATGAAACAGAGATGAGCAACAGCTAGAATCACACATGACTGAAAAGGAAAACCTTTACTTTTTGTACATAGATATACCAGGGTTTCCAAAGAAGTGAGGCTGAGACGTAAAAGCAATTTTCATAGAACCTTACTTAATTCTCATGTAGAAATAATTCCTTCCTAAAGTACTATTAAAAATCACAATTCATTGACAATATTTGGATGAAGGAGAGCTTAACTAGAACTTAATTAGATAGGACTCTGAAGCTGCAGAAATGGTCAAAAGCTTTTTAAAGACTATTTAAAAGCAAATCCCTGAGTCCTGGTTAAGCTCTTAGTTGTGGATGCAAGGAAAGAAAAATCAAAAGAAATCAAAATCAACATTTTTGAAATAAATCTTTTCTTCAGAGTTTCAAGTCAGTTCAGGTCACTTCCATTCAGCCTATTATTGTTCAATCCACTGCAGACCTTGGTTACTAGATGGCACTCTCTCCCAGAGTGTAAAATTGCACTCCTAGTTTAATGAACACCAAACTCAAATATCTTTATGATATAATTATGTACTCTACTTCCAAGAATAACCATGAAGCTCTGTCAAATGTCACAGCTGAAAAGTGTTTATTACTGAAGTTGTTATCTTATGCCCTTTAAAATCCTAAAGATGGATAATATGCAAAAGGGAGGAGCATGCAATAGAGGTGTGCAACACAGCTGTGATTTGTCTCAGTGAGGAACTTCACACCCTAAAAGTGATGCAATTAACCTCCTTGAGGTGATGCTATTAGCTGTATCAAAGTTTGAGCTGGCAGTTCCATTAGCTGGAAGAGGCATCTGCATATACTATATCGTAACTTGGGGGTACTCCTGGATTTGCGACTCCTACTTGAGGAGCAGGTTGAGAGCACGGCCAGGAGAGCCTTTGCAGAGCTTCAGGTTGTGCACCAGTTACGCCCTTTCCTGGACCAGGAAACCCTGCACTCAGTCATTCATGCCCTCATCATCTCAATCCTGGACTACTGTAATGCGCTCTACATGGGGCTTCCCTTGAAGAGTATCCGGAGATTGCAGCTGGTGCAGAATGCAGCTGCATGGACGATTTTAGGGGCCAGGAGATCAGCCCACATAACACCTTTGTTCCGCGAGCTGCACTGGTTACTGGCTTGCTTCCAGGTACAATTCAAGGTGCTAACATTGACCTTCAAAGCTCTGCATGGCATGGGACCAGGCTCTCTGAGGAACCGTGTCATCCCAATGGGGAGTTCCCAGCTCACCAGAATCAGCAGAGGAGTCCTTCTCCGGTTCCCATTGGCTAAGGAATTTCATTAGAAATGGGAGATGGTAGTGTTATCTTGCAACGGGCTTTCAAAAGGGTGCTTCAAAGAATCCTTTTATCACAATGAACCATCCCTTTACACAAACCTAGTACAAAAGAATGGGTTACAAAAGTATTGAAGTAAGAACTAATAAAAAACCAGAATTTAAATTCAACTTATGCTTATGTACTTTCCACAAATATTTTTTACTTTTCCTGACATTTCTGAAGAATCAGTTGCCTACATCCAATCAGGAAAAAAAAATTATTTCAGCAAAGTCCCCCATGTGCCTTTTTAGCCTCTATTACATTAAGTTTCCCATCTGTCCCACAGAATTCTATGTCCCAAATCAGTTCCAGCATTTCTAGGATTGTTACTCTTATGAAAAAAAAATGGGTTGATAGGTTGCTTTTGGTCAAGGATAAGGTCTGGGTATGGGAATGAGAGGCACTGACTGCATTCTTGGTTGACCTCTGGGAGAAGCAGGATGGGGGTGGTGCATCCATCCTTGCACTTTTTGATCTTTCAGTGGCTGTTGATACTATCAATCATGGTATCTTTCTGGATCTGCTCTAGGAGTTTTGGATGAACAACATGGTGTTCTGCTGATTCTCCTCCTTCCTCTGGAATCAGTGCCAGACATTGTTGAAAGGTAAGGAGATGTCCAACCCATGGCTCCCCCTTTCTGCGGAGCCTCAGGGCTTAGTATTTTCTCTCTTCCTATTTAACATCTACATGAAGCTGCTTGATGAGTTCATCTGACAGTTTGGGTTGAGACACCAATAGGCTGATGACACTCAGCTTTATATCTCCATCTCAGGTCATCTGAGCAATGCTATAGAGGTTCTGTCTCAATGCCTGGTGGCTTTGGGGGCTTGAATGGGGTAAAACAGGCTTCAACATAACCCAAACAAGTCTAAATGCCTCTGAGTTTTTAGGCCTCTTGGTTCTGGGGATCTTAATCTTTGGATCTGAATGGGAGGCATTCTGGTTCACAATCGGTGGGGAGAGGGGACTTATGGTTCCTGCTCAAGGAGCAGATAGAAGCTGTGGTTAGCAGGGACTTTGTACAAATTTGGGTTTTGCATCAGTTCCACTCTTCCAGAATCAAGAGGGACCTGCTCATGGAGAACTCATGCCCCATGATCTCCAGACTAGATTATTACAATGCACTCTATATGGGGCTGCCCTTGAAGAATATTCAGAAACTTCAGCTGGTACAAAACATACTGGGATGGGAATTTAACGGCACCAGTTATTTCATGCAAGTGACACACTGTTCTGCGAACTGTATTGATTTCCAGTGTGCTTCCAACTGCAATTTAAGTTGCTAATAGCCACTTTTAAAGTAATCTTATGTAGAATATATTGCAGTAGTCCAAGTGTGAGATTATAGGGCATATGTGACTGAGTGCAGGGACTCCTGGTCCAGGAAAGGGTGCAACTGGCACACAACACAAAGTTGTGCCAAGGTTCTCTAGCTGCAGCTGCCAACTGCTCTTCAAGCAGAAGTTATGAATCTAGGAGTACCCCCAAGACACTGGGTCTGTCGAGGGCACTGCTACCCCATCCAGAGTGAAAGATGTTAAGTCCTGGATCCTAAAGTCCCAGACACCCAAAGCCACTAGGTCTTGCTAGGGCTCAACCAAAGCCTATTGTACCCCATCTAGACCCTCAGCTTCCAGGCACTGAGAGAGGGCAGTGGTAGTATCACTTGGATCATTGGGGAAGGAAATTAAAATTTGAGTATCATCAGCACACTGGTGATACCCATGGTCCCATGGTGGCAGATGATCTCACCCAGCAGATTTATATAGATGTTATAGAGGAATGGAGAAAGTACCAAGCCCTGCAGCACAGCACAAAAAAGCAGCCAAGGATTGGATCTCTTACTCCCTATCAACACTGATTGGGACCAGCCTTGGAAAAAGAAGCCAAACCCACACAAAACTGCACTGACCTGCCCCAGCCCCTGCAGACAACCCAAAAGGATACCATGGTTGATGGTACTGAAGGCCGCCAAGAGGTCAAGGAGAACAAGGATGGATTCACTATCCCCATCCCATCTTGCCAGATATCATTGACAAGTGCAACCAATGTTGCTCTGCCTCTGTCCCATAACTGAGCCTGAACCCAGACTGAGGGGTCCAGATAATCCATCTCATCCAGGACCCTCTGGAACTACCACACAACCACCTTTTCTACCAACATCCCTAGAAAGAGGAAGTGGGAAACTGGACAAAAATTGCCCAGGCAGGTAGGATCCAGTGATGGATTTCTGAGCAGGGGGCAGACCAGGGCCTCCTTAAAAGGAACATCCCTTCTTGTAGTGAAGAATTTATCACTGCTGGGATCCACCTGAGAATCACTATCCTGAAGGTCGTCACCAACCAGGAGGGACAAGAATCTAATTGACAAGTGGTTGTCCTGACAGCATCAAAGGCCCTGTCCACTTCATCAAGTCCAAAAGGATCATATAAGGATCTGAGGCCTAACTTCATGAAAGCTAGATATTCAGGATGACAGATTTCATTCTTTTTGAAAAGATGGAGAAATGTTCTTCACCATATTTTCAACCTCTGCCAATAAATTTCTCAGTTTGCTAACTGCCCATATGCAACCTATGTCTCAGACCAGGTTTCCTGCTGTATCCAATATCTAAAAGTTCAAAATCTTTGAAATTAAACTTATCTATGTAAAAATCAATGAAACAAATGATTTATTTTGTTGAATAAATTGACAAAAAAGGAACACAAAGTAAATTGCCAGACTCCAGGGACATCTGTATTGTTTAGAATGCCTTCAGGTTCACTGAAAATGTAAGCAGAAAGTATAATGGTATGTGAGAATGACTTTGGGAGATGGGGAGGATAAGCTGCAGATTAGGCAACAGTCACATAAAAAATAGCTGAGTCAACAAGAAGGAATGAGGGCATGGCAAAGATGTCAGAAGGGACCCTCTCTAGTTTTTTGGACTATAAAGGCAAGGGTGAAAGAGATGTACTTTCAAACTTGCATGATTCTGTTAAGGTAACCTTAAAATGAAGTTAGATCTAGTTCTTCTGGGTGTGCTTCTTATCTGAGCTACCTCACAAGGCTGACAGAATGTGACTGCAATCTAATGTGCTGATTCAGAATCCACTCACCAAAAGTAAACTGGAGGTAACCGAGATCTTTGAAATATTAGGTAACATGGCAAATAACCTCCTTGCTAGTTTTGCTTCTAGTAAATTGATGCTTTTGCACCCATTTGGAGAGTCCTTGATTTTTGCACTCAAAAAAATTGGAGGGAGATGGGTGGTTTAAAAATGTGGAAAGTAAATAAATAATTCCAGAAGTACCCACTAGCTCTAAACAAATCAAAGGTCTCTGCTTTATCTGGTAGCTGTTTTGTCCCTTATTCCTGCATTCTCTTAAAAAATGTATTTTCACTTCTGCAGACCAAATTTGTCCATAGAAAGGTGAAACCTTAATGGGTATTTACTACATGATGACCCTCTTCTGATTTCCTAGCTTGGCTTGCTGAGAAATAGATAAAATGAATTAGGGGCAAAAAATTTACCAAGAAATCTGCAATGTTCCTTGCCATTATCTGAACCTTGCAAAGCATCACACTTCAAGTGGGTGAGCCTCACTTCACAATCTCCCACCCTTAAGGATCTTTTTTAAGAGCTTGCTGCCTCCTTTTCCTCTCCCCACATTTGCAAATGTCACCCAGCTAATTTTCACATTGGGTCGTCCTGATGAATAGGTTCATTCAGTGGAGAATTTAACTGTGCATTAGACACAGCGAGGAAATTAAATTCTTTTGTTTCTCTCTGAAGGGCTGTCAAGAACAGGTGAAGTTTTGCTTTTTTCCCCCCTCCTCCATTTTTATTAATAAAGAAATGGGGAAGTTACTGCAAAGAGCTTCCAATGAACATTCAGGGTTGATTTCCTATAAGATTGACTGGTTTGATCTCCTTGCCATCCAAGGGACCCTTCTTCAGCACCACAATTCGAAAGCATCAGTTCTTCAGCACTTAGCCTTCCTTATGGTCCAATTCTCACAGCCATACATTACTACTGGGAAAACCATAGCTTTGACTATATGGACCTTTGTCAGCAGGGTGATGTCACTGCTTTTTAATATGCTGATTAGGTTTGCCATAGCTTTCCTCCCAAGGAACAAACATTTTTTTTTTAATTTCATGGCTGCAGTCACTGTTTGCAATGATCTTGCAGCCCAAGAAAATAACATTTGTCACTGCTTCCATTTCTACCCCTTCTGTTTGCCAGGATATAATGAGACTGGATGCCATGATCTTAGTTTTTTTAATGTTGAATTTCAAGCAAGCTTTTGCACTCTCCTACTCAACCTCATCAAGAGGCTCTTTAGCTCCTCTTCACTTTCTGCCATTAGAGTGGTATTGTCTGCAATACCACTGAGTATGTTGATATTTCTCCTCCAGAATCTTAATTCTGGCTTGTGATTCACCCAGCCCAGCATTTTGCATGATGTATTCTGCAAAAAAGTTAAATAAGCATAGTGACAATATACAGCCTTCACATATTCCTTTCCCAATTTTGAACTCATTTGATGTTCCATGTCTGGTTCTAATGATTGCTTCTTGACCTGTGTAAGATTTTTCAGGAGACAGGTAAGAGGGTCCAGTACTCCCATCTCTTTAAGAATTTGCCAGAGTTTGTTGTGATCCAAACAATCAAAGTATTTACTGTAGTCAATGAAGCAGAAGTAGATATTTTCTGGAACTCCCTTGTTTTTTTCATGAAACCCAGTTCGTACTTCTGATAGTTCTCGGTTCACATACTGCTGAATCCTAGCTTGTAGTATTTTGAGCATAACATTGCTAGCATGTGAAACAAGCACAATTGCATGGTAGTTTGAACATTCTTTGGCACTGCCCTTCTTTGGGATTGGAATGAAAACTGATTTTTTTCCAATCCTGTAGTCACTGCTGAATTTTCCAAATTTGCTGCCATATTGAGTGCAGCACTTTAACAGTATCATCTTTTAGGATGTTAAATAGTTCAGCTGGAATACCATCACTTCTGCTCACTTTGTTGTTAGTAATGCTTCCTAAGGCCCACTTTACTTCACTCTCCAGGATGTCTGGCACTAGATCAGCAACCACACCATTATGGTAATCAAGGGCATGTTGATCTTTTTTGTACAAATCTTCTTTTTATACTTGCCACCTTTTCTTAATCTGTTCTGCTCCTGTCAGGTTCTAACATTTTTGTCCTTTATCATGGCCATTTTTGCACAAAATATTCCATGATATCTCCAATTTTCTTGAAGAGATCTTTAATCTTTCCCAATCTATGAACTGCAAAGAAATAGAGGAAGACAATAGATTGGAAAGACTAAATATCTCTTTTTCCCTTCTTTTCTCAGCTATTTCTCAAGCCTCATCAGACATTCACTTTGCTTTCTTGCCTTTATTTTTCTTTGGGATGATTTTAGTAGCCACCTCTTGTGCAATGTTACCAGTGTATTCTCTTTCAGTGTGTGAATTTCAGTGTATTTCTCTGTTAGCCTTTGGTCTGCTTCATTTTGTATTCCAAGGTCAAACTTGCCTGTTATTCCAGTTTTGATTTTTTACTTTAGCATTCAAATCCCTATCATGAAAAAGTATATATATTTTTAGTGTAAGTTCTAAAAGGTGTTGTAGGTCTTCATAGAACTGGTCATCTTCAGCCCCTTTGGCAACAGTGGTTGGGGCACAGACTTGGATTCTCCTGATGTTGAATGACCTGCCTTGCAGTTGAATTGAGATCATTCTATCCTTTTGGAGATTGTACCCCAGTACTGCTTTTCCCACTCTTTTATTTACTATGAGAGTTACTCCATTATTCTTGCCCAAATAGTAGATCTAGTGGTCATATGAATTAAATTTGCCCATTCCTGACCATTTTAATATACTCATTCCCAAGATGTCGATGTTGAATCTAGTCATTTCATGTTTGACCACATTCAGTTTACCTTGATTCATAGATCTTATATTCTAGGTTCCTATGCAATATATATTTATTTAAATATTCTCTCTCTCTCTCTCTCTCTCTCTATATATATATATATATATATATGCAATATATATATATTTAAATATGGTCTAAATATTTTCAAGAGTGTTCTTTAGTTGTGACTACTTGAAAGAACACATTATCAATAGTTCCATGTTGAGCAAACTCATCAGTTCAAAAAGATAAGATAATTTTTTTTTCATGATGGTTGATTTAATTATATAGAGAGAGGAGATGTGGCTTTTATTCATGACATCTCTGTACCAAAGTACAGCTATGGATAAAATTCTGGAAATTCTGTGGAGAAACAAATCAGATCATGTATCTCCAAAAATAGGCACAAGAGAATCTCTTGTTGTTTTTCCTTTCCAGTAAATGTTGGAAGAATCCTTATTTGTAAGGACATAGTCTGGATATCTGCAGAATGTTTCATTTATTCCAGATATTCTTTCCTTCTTCTCTCCTTTTTTTTTCTCCTGGATTCCTTTAGTCATCTAATATACTAGCAGTTAAGGTAACAGAGTATTAACCAGGAGGTCGTAAGTTCTAGTGCCACCTTAGACATGAAAACCAGCTGGATGACCCTGGGCCAATCACTCTTTCATCTCAATTTACCTCACAGGGTTGCTGTTGTGGGGGAAATAGGAGATGTTCACTGTCTTGAGTTGTTTATAAAACAATAAAAGTGGAATATAAACTAAATAAATAAATACTGAGGAAACCTCCTGGAGTGCAAAAGATTGCATTCTTTAAGTTTTGGCCTAGTGAAGATGTTGCCAATTTTGGATTTTTTCCCTCATACCCACTATTTTTGCTTTTTTATCTTTTTTATTTTATTTATCTTATTTAAAATTTTATCTGAGAACAATGAGAAATCTTTATGGTGCTATGGTGCATAGTCCTTTATAGGACTATGGCTGTCCTATTCTGCAAAGAATTAGTCAGGAAAGCTATTAGGTAGAACATATGAAGAATCTGATGGAAAAGCCTGAAATTCTATCCAGAATTTTTCTATAAAAAGCAAACTGAGACCAGTGATTCTCAGGCCATAGTTGGAACACTTGATCAGTTTCAAGGCCATGAAGCATGAAATGAAGAGTCTGTTAAGGTATTGAAAGAACAAGAAGAAAAGGATATGTATTTGAACCACCATGAGTAAAAAAGACCCTTGCATCTTCTTTCTGGCCATGGACAATCAAGTATTTCATTGGCTCCTTGTTTGTAATAAAGATTCTTCTCTACCCAAGCTTTGACTGTAAGACTTTTGCCAACTCCTAGGGTAGTAATTAAATTAAGTCATGTAAAGTAATGCATCTATTATTTACTCCTGAATTGTGGATCATAGAACCTGATACTATCATATTTTCAACAGTGATGACCCAGATATGTCATAATTACAACAATTAAAATCTCTGCATTAGCTAATAGATTTTTCTCAGTTTATATAAATCAGTATCCTGGATATTTATATATTGGAAAGTATCATGCACACAAACACAGAGACACACATATAGGATCAGGAATTCAGTTTCTTGACACTGCTTCTGGATAGATGCTTGACAAAGAAAAAAGGAACACCATGAAACAAAATATAATGTCTTTTGCACACTCCTGCAGGGTTGTAAAATTTTATTTTTTTCTGCTATATTTCTTCCTCACTTACTGACAAATTTGAGACTCTTCCAATTTTCTCCACATATATTTTTGGCAGTTTACGAGTGCAGCACTTCATAATAAGTCTCAGACCACCAATATGTGCTTTCAGACTATTATTTTTAACAGTGGAATCTGTATGTGTGTACATGTATACATGGTTGATAGTAGACATGTTTTGAATATTTTAACCTCTGTAAGCTTTTATATGAAATACCAGAAGGTATTTGAAGTAGAACATAGCAATTCACCTGATGAAAGTTGAGACAGTTCTCAAAAGCTTAAGTGAACTAAAATTTTAAATACACATTTAAGTGATATTTTGGAAAAAAAATGCATTGAAATATACATTATCAACACTTCTTTGATCATGTATTTAAAAGTAGATTATCAAAAATAATGTCATACAATTATGAGTTAAAGTAGAGAGAGAGAGAGAGAGAGAGATGGAGAGAGATGATTCACAGTCTACAATTGTCTTTCAATGAACTCCAAAAACTATGACCAAGATATTCATTAAATACCATATAATATAATTAAAATGCAAACAACATTTAAATTAATTAAATATAATGTGATAAATATGATTATTGCCCATTTATAATTTTTCTCTTCTGTTGAATTAAAATTGTGGCTTTATTAGAATTTTTGGAGGGACTGGAACTGCCCACAAAGTTTCAGGAGCAGGCCTGTGAAGCCACACCATATTTGAATCCAAAACTTTGGAGAAATATGTGTTGCATTTTGAAAAAGGCAGACTTCTCCATTTCTAGGCAGCACAATCCTGACACCAAGCCAAGTAAGGAAGAGATATGAAGCATACTGGAACAGAGTCTCTTCCATTCCGACGTTCTCCTACTGAACGTGTTTAAAGCACAAAAGACGCTGCAGGTGATCAGCACCATGGACAGTTCACAGGCACCTCTTGTTGCAAGACTAGCCCTGACTGATACCAAAATGCTGTCGAAGCACTGAAACCAACTAATGACAGCCAAGGGTTTAACAACTTCTGCAATTTGGTGAGACATTCCTTTTCCAGGAAAAGGTACCTAGATAAGAGTCTTTAGGAGAATAAGGTGAAGGCAGAGATACCTCCTGAAGAAAAGGACAAATGTCTTCCTTTCTTCTGGACATCTCTGAAACTCTCTCTCGGAATGGTATTGAAAACAGGTTCAATAAGACTCTTCATGTGATATAAGAGAACGAGTCTTGGAAAATTCTGCAGCAATTTCTGAATCTCTAATGTAAACTCTAATCTCAGGGCTTCCCAGGTGTGTGTGACTAATCCAACCATTTTAGTAAGTACCTGTCCTCCATTATCAAGTTCTAACTAGAAGAAAGCACAATAGAAAGCTGTATCTCACCAACATGGAACCCTTAAGGTGTGCTACATTTGACTCTGCCATCTCACCCAAGAATGAATTTTCTTAGTTTGTGAAATCGAATATGTGTTCATTTTCTTCATTTCCAATCCATTCTTCTTTCATGAACTGTAGAGTGGCAGTTTCTTACTCTGTTTCTGTCCTTGTCAGGAACAGCTGTGACTTTCAGAAATATGAATTGGGAAATCTGACAGCAACATGAAATTACTCTGATTTTAAATAACTCTATTTATGAGATGAGGAAAGGCAGAATCAGTACTGACTTTTCAAACAATTTCTCTAAGTCACTTTTGCTTGGTTCAGAAAGATACAAGGGTTTCATCATAAGGGATAATCTGACAAATGCACACAGTAGACATTTATGGCCAGACTGAGTACAACACTATAATTTTGGGAGAAAAATAATATCTTCCTGGCACCAAAAAGTTATCAATGTGGGAACCAGGTTTGTAAACCCACATGGTGAAGGCACTTGAAGACATTCCTCTACAAATAATCAAGCATCTCAGGTGGATATATAAGGGTAGTGCATGCAATATTACAGCAACAAGACTGAATTACAATAAGTGGTGCATGGAATGGACCTGAAATAGATGGGTTTAGCAGAAAATGTCCCAACATCATGCTGTAATTTACACTGTGTCAGTCTTTTTCTTTCTTTTGCCTTTAATATTTATTTCAATTTTTTATTTAGCATATTTATATAGCTGCTCATTTCACAAATGCATGACTCTGGGTGGTATACAACACAACAAAAGTTAAAAACTCCCTAATCTAAAAACATTCAAAAATAAATAAATATCTTAAACAGTTAAAATCCACAAGAGCAGATAATAAATATCAATTTCATACAGCCACCTTGTAGGCTTTCCCTCAATCTCTAAGGCTGGTGAAAAAAACATGTTTTAAGGGCCTTTTGGAGGGCTAACAGAGATGAATGATGTTACAGAGGGCAGAGGCCACAGCAGAAAAATCATGCTGCCTGGGTCCTACTAGATAGAGCTCCTTTGGAGACAGGACAAGCAGTATACCCATCTTGCCTGTCCTTATGGAATGGGCAGATGTAATCGGGAACAGGCAGTCCCTGGTCCCATGCCATTAAGGGCTTTAAAGGTCAAAACCAGCACCTTGAAGTGAACCTGGAAGCAAACTGGTAACCACTGTAGTTTGTGTAACAGAGGTGTAATGTGTTCTGATACTCTTCAAGGGCAGCCCCATGTAACAGCATATTACAGTAATCCATTCCAGAGGTGACCAGAGAGTGAGTGACTGTGAATAGATCCCCACAGTTCAGGAAGGAGTGCACCTGATGCACAACACAATTCTCCCTTGTAGCCAGACCTGCCACTTGCTCCTTGAGCAGGTATTGTGAGTTTAGAAGGATCCCAAGATTGTGTATTGGGCCTGTCTGGAGCAGTACCACCATAACCGATACCAAAGATGGTAAACTTCCAGAACCAAAAGTCCCTAGAACCATTCAGTCTTGCCAAGGTTCAGCTGAAGTCTGTTATTCCCCATCCAAACTTTTATAGCCTTCAAGCATTGGTGGAAGACATGAATATAATATAGTAACACAAGGGCATGTAAGCTATGGTTTTGCCTTTACTCAGGGATGTCCAGCAAGCTGTCAGTGCTTTGCTGAATGGCTACACTAGTTATTCATGCCTAACAAAATTATATTGTACCTTCAAACTGACCACATTGCTTTAGGTGAGCCAGTTTTTTCCCACAACACTACTAAGGTAGTTTCCATCTGAGTTTGTGTATTTTTCAATCAAAACATTACTCAAAAAATCATTGCCATGAGAGAGCAATGTTTATTGATGCAGATGATTTTAAAAGGGGACAGATAATTGAATGGAGGATATTAATCACAATAACTCCATGGAGTCTCCATGTTTCTTTTTGAGTGATGGTTAAGAAGCAAAATGTCCTCACAATCATGCATTGTGTAGCTTTCTGTTCAGGCCCAGATACCTTGCAGTATGAAAGCTTTCACCACATATTAGAGTGATGGGCATTTGGCTCACAATTATTATGACTCATTTATGACACAAACTGAACAGTGGTTGTTAAAAGAAAAAGAATGCAACCAAACAAGCAACAAAGAGCCAGTAATCTATCCTAACAAATGGATATGAAAGCTGTGACTTGGAAATAACAAAGGGCAAATTATTCCAGCTCTGTTGGCAACTACAGTTATCCCCATGGTGTCATTTTGTGAAGCTAAATCTGGAATATGTAAGCAAATATAACAGAGTCCCTACTATCCTTATGTTCAGTAAAGAGAGTTCATTCCATGTAAGTTATTCTGGCAGAGTTGACATATATAGCTTGGATGAGCTACAACACACTGGTAGACCATAACTCTTGCTTCCTTGATGGTAATGCATGTAAAGCTGAAATATAAAGCCGTGCTACATTTACATTGATTTCCCATTATTTGTTGAATAAGAATAATGACAGCACCTACATTGGTAAGATTTTTGCAAGCAAAGCTGCTCTACCCTGTTAGTACAATCAAAAATAAAATAGCAGGAATATGTCTGTGAAGACTCTCACTCGTCCAGGGTAATTGCATCGCAACAAAGTTTAAAAAACAGGCATCTGGAC
>JANHZU010011102.1:117963-130648 GCA_032468055.1 Acrochordus granulatus | reverse complement strand
TTCCCATGAGTTTGCACCTGCAAGAGGGGGGCTGATTCTCATGAGTTTGCATCTGCAAGGGGGGGCTGATTCCCACAGGGAGGCCTGGCATGCTGCAGTCCATAGGGTCACAAAGAGTCAGACATGACTATGTGACTGAACAACAACTAGTGAGCTTCCATGGCTAAGAAAAGACTTGAACCTGGGATTCTCCAATCCTAATCAACACCTTAAACATTACACTACACTGATTCTCTATAAACCCAGCCATTGTGATTTTTATAAACAAAAGTTTGCACCTCAGCATTACAATTATGGGTTAATAAAAAAAAATCAAGGTGATGCGCAGATACTCTTTTAGGTAAGAGATACTTCCAGGTAAAATTCTTGTCATTTTTCAAGAATACATCTTGTACCCTATTTAAGTTGTACAGGCATACTTTTTTTTTCAAAAACAAAATACTTACAAACGTATTTCTTGAAAAGAGAAAATGTGCACTTAAAAATATTTCAATATATACTTTTTACAGTGATTTTTTTAAAAAAAGTCAGAATTAAATGAGCTTATAAAGGAATACATTGAAAGAGGCTGTGAACTGACAGATTCAACAGCTCCTGTGGGGCAGGAATAACATTTTCGGATAGCATAGATTTGAAATAAATCACCTCTCTCTTTAATAATGGAACATTGTAGAATTAGCCTTATGGATCTCAGTTTAGATTCATGGTTTTTTATCACTAGGACTTATCCATGGAGTACCATTCTAACCTTGATTAATGTCTCATTTTCCAGGCACTCATTTGGAGAAACCTAGATACTTGACTGGGTATTGGAGAAACCTAGAATACTGACAGGGTATTCTAAGTGAGCTATTACACTCTATGTTGCTCAAATGGATATTAAACTATGCAGAATGTTTCTGCCCTATAAACTAACTGGCATTCCTGATCTTCCAATAGAGCAATTTGACCTGCCTTTCTTCTTGCTACTTCCAGCTGCAAGGACATGCTCATCTTCCTGGGGTACTAGAAGAAAAAGGAAAAAGGATGAAAAAACGTAAAATAAAAAAGTAAAATCAACTAGGGAATCTTCAGGACAGCAATCTTTTAAGAAATTTATTTATATATGAAATTTTTACATTACCCATCTCACTTAAGCAACTCTGGGCAATTTACAACAGAATAATAAAGCCGTATAAACATATGAATAAAAACATAGACCAAAAACAGAATTATGAATACATTAAAACTTACAAGTAAAAATAAAAATTAGAGTTAATTAATCAGAAATGAAGAAAAAGGGCCTGTAGAAGGCTTGTTTTTGTCAAGAGGTTTAGGCACAACACATTTTTTTTAGTGAGGAACATGTAAATGCACACAAACATGCATACAAAAACTTTGTTCTTGTTCATTTCAGGCTATTTCTGCATTAGTGGGAGGAGGGATACAGAGGAATAATTGCATGAAATTCTTGATCATTTTGGTGTCTATTCTATCTAACTGTGCATCATTTTGGTGTCTATTCTATCTAACTGTGCATAATTTTTAAAATGTATTGGTTATATTTGTTAGGGTCTCTCAAGTCCAAAAAGATTTTGGGCAGCTTATAACATTTCCAATATACTGTTAAAAGCACAGTTAAAACAACATTACCAACCCTCTTCCATCCTCCAAAAAAGACTCAAAACAGGCTCTGCCAACACCCTAACCCAAGGCCTGGGAACACAGAGAGGTCTTAAGGGACTTCTGGAATCCTAGGAGAGTGGGCACATACATATCTCTGGGATAATACTATTCCAAAGGGCAGGATCAGTGACAGGGAAAGCACACTTCCCATAAGATGAAAATATTTAACTGAAGAGATAGTAGTAGATGGGCAAAAACTATTGGATTCAGGCATTCCATCAAATAGCCAAGCCCTAGGCAGTGAAGGACTTTATAGGTAAAAACCAGCACCCTGAATTTTACCCAGAAGCCAGCTGGTAATCAGTGCAAGTCAGGTAACAGTGATGAGCCATGAACATAGCAAGAAGTGCACATTATTGCTTGGGCCACTGCATTTTGGACCGTCAGCATCTTCTGGATAGACTTCTGGGCCAACCCCATGGATAGCATATTGCAATAATTCAATTGTGGCATGACTAGGCATGTGTGACCATCTGAAGGACCTCTCAGCTGTAGACAGGGCAGAATGATCAGACAAGATAAACATATGCAAAGGCCTCTTAGCCACAATTGCTCCAGATTCAGGATATGAACAGCACTTAGCTATGACTCCAGCTACTTTCTCATTCTGAACGGTCCCCCATCCTTCAAAAAAAAAAGCCCGTCAGATCTACTCCCCCAGATATCACTGCATCATGACCACACATCCTGTAGTAAAATGAAATCTGAAATATATATCTAGTGCAATGGGAAAATGATAGCTCCCCCTTATCTACAGTAGCCAATTTTTGAACAGGACTGTTCACTTGTCAGTTCTGCTAAGTTTTCTTCTTTTCAGTACAAAGAGGCTATCTGAACAAGCCCAAAAAATGAGTCGTAAAAACAATATCTTCTTGTAAACAACCTCATTTGCTACCATCCATCAAAAAAGGAGGCCAAGCCTTCTTGAGACATTAATTAAGGAGATATTCTTAACAGCTTTAAACTCTTTGGGTTTTGAGTATCAGAGACTTGAATGACTTATGAGAAGATGACCTGCAGGGCAAAGTTAATAAATCCATCTTTGCTGGAACTGAGACTCAAGTTTTGCAATAAGTCAGTCACATGATGGTAATATTGTCTCAAGCTGAAAGGTGTCCCAGAAGAGACAATGTAAGAATGGTGAATTTTTCTACTGATTTTAGCATACTCTTCCAGAAAAATAACTCTAAATGTCCCACTGGCCTTGGGGAAAGTCTGAGTCTTCCTACCTATAAAAAAGGTATAAATAAGAAACTATTAATGTTCACCAGGTAAATGTGGTCCACGTTTGAATCTGAATTTGATACACACCTATCCAAATGATCCACTAACTCATCATAGTAGCCACAACTTTTTTCAGACTAGCACCAAAACCTGAACAGAAGATGCAGCTGCTTTAAAAAGTTGCTGCATTCACAATCCTGAAGGTACTCTTTGAAATCATCACTGAAGCACACATAGGCCTATAGTTTAGTTCTCAGGCCTAATATACACATTGCTTGTAGAAACTTGAAAATGGATGAAGTAGCTCCTCCTGGTCATGGCCAATAAGCAATATGCAGGTAAATAGAGGTAACAGTAATGGTTTCCCCTGCCAGTTGTAGCTAACTCTAGGGGGCAGTGCTCATCTCTGATTCACAGCCAAGGGAGCCAGTGTTTATTTGAAGACACTTCCATGGTCATGGAATGACTATATGCCAAGGTACACAAAATGCTGTTACCTTTCCCATCTACTTGACTTTTACATGCTTTCAAACTGCTAGGTTGGCAGGAGCTGGAGCAAATAACAGAAGCTCACTCCATTACATGGCACCTGGGCTTGAACCAATGAGCTGCCAACCTTCCAGCCAACAACCCCAGCATCTTAACCACTTAGGCATCACACCCCATGCAGGGAAATGGGCCTGAGCATATTTTGATGTGCTCTGTACCCAAGGGGCAAATGCTTTTTGATTTTAGCTATAAAAGTTCTGCTCAAAGGTCACATCTACATGGCACCAAGACAAAGAGTGCAGTCAAACTCACTGACTACTCCAAGGTATCCTCACTAATCCTCCTAGCAGCTATTGGTCAAGAAACTGATCTTTTTCATTGGGAAAATCATTCTACATGTATACTATCACAGAGCTGGAAAGGACCAGTTAGCAGGTCAAGACTAGCTTCTTGTAAATGATTTACACTAATGCAGAAGGAAGCCCTCCCTGTTTAAAGATGGAAAGAGAGGAGATAAGGACAGAGAGATAGGAACTAGGAGATTCATCCCTGCTATCTCTTTCATGTGAGTCTAATCCTGGGAAGTAAGAAGGAGGTCCAAACTTCCTTCTATATATACACATATTAATAACAATTTAAAAAGGTAAATAGTAGAATACTTCTTTCATCTCTTCATAGAACACCTCTGGGGAAAAATGCAGGACAAAAGATATTACTGCTGCAAAGAAATGTCCATAACAAGTTGATGGGAAAAGTGAATTAGTTCCCTCACTTCCTTTACTTCTTTTTCCTTGATTCTTACTTTTGTAAATTACCCCAGAAACACAGTTCACTTAAACTTTCCCAATTGCTGATGTTCTCTCAATACCCTGCAGGTCCAAACAACTCACCTAACAGAAGCTTCTAGTAGTATTTTAAGTTCTGAACTGAAATCAAGGGCTTTATGAGTGCCTTTAGGCCTGTCTTTGTCATTCATTCCAATCGTTTATATATATAAATGGATTTTGTTTGTTGTTGTTGTTGTTGTTGTCTTTTAAATAAATAAATAAAGCTGCTCCTTCCCAAAGAAAGAAAAACATATGGAATAAGATTCTGGGTGGCTTTTCTGGATGAAAATATTTGGAGAAGCTTTTCATCAGCTTCATAAATAATTCTGAAGCATCAACAAATATGTTTCTTCCTGTCACTCAGCTGTCTCTTTCAAAGACTAGAGAAACATCAATGTCAGACATATCTTTATTTAGAGTTACAGTTTATTGTAAAAGCACAAAAAAGATCTAAAAAAAGTAGGTTGGCCATATGTTTATATATATATATATATATATATATATATATAAGTTAGGAAGTCCCTTGGTGGTTGGGTGTAAAAATCTAGAAGGGAGTCAAATAGCAGCAAAATGTGAAGAATGTTGTATGATTATTTGCTGCCACCTAGCAGTCATCTGGATGTTTACAGCTCTTATAGGATAGGCTGAGCTAAATTAGACATATTGGTGAGATGAAGTTGGTTAAAGCTTAACAGTTGTCTTTGATGGGTGTTTTTTTGTTCAATGTCTTTAACAAAGTCCCTTAATTTATGGTGTCACACAATAAAATGAACCAAAACTAACCAAACAGGCTGATGTATAGTATCACAGAGTTATATTGCAAAATAATATGCAGCTGAGATTACCTATCCAGAGATGCCCATTTGACAGAATTAAAGATTGGTGACTGCAAGTAACCATAATTTAGAATTTAAATAGTATAGTTATTTTTTTCTTTATTTATTAAATTTATATGCCACCCTACTCACCAATAAGGTTACCAATAAGTTTATTTAACATATTTGTTTTAATTATTCTGAATTTGAATAAGTTTGACTTTTAGGATTCAAACACTCCCAAGACAGCTTACAAAATAAAAAAGTATGAATGTAAAGAATGCAATCAATAAAAGTCCAAAAGCAAAACAAGTTTCACGCCCTTCTAATTTCATAAAAGCTTAAGAGAAATAGCATATGGAACAGCATGTCCCCAGACATTCAGATGGCCCCTAACCCTGTTCGTCTATTGTAAGGCACTGAAGGCCCCTGTTTCCCCAAGCATTTTGGTCCAGATGATCTCTGTTGTTACTGGGTTGTTTGGGGTTAAAGGGATTCTAGCAGGCAAGAAAATTCCACTTATTAAGATGCATTTGGAAGATGAGAATTGGGAAATCTGCAGTCAACCAATTCCTTTGCCTCCTAATCAAATGTCTCATCCCCAAAACCTGGAGGTTTTTCAACTTCAACTCCCAGAATTCCTCAGCCAGCACAGCATAATATATATATATATATAGATCAAATTTATTTTGTTCTTTCTTTAGTCAATTAAAGAAAAATCGCCCCTGTAGAAATTTCCTCTTGTTATAATTTCAGGAAAACAACATTGTGAAATAGGATGGGCAAATCTATCATGTGCTCTCAGTATTTCTCAACCTTGTGACTTTTGAGACATGTGGAGTTCAAGTCACAGAATTCTCCACCTTGAATGATGGCTAGGGAATTCTAGGAGTTGAAGTCTGCACAGCTTAAAGTTGCAGAGGCTGAGAAACACTGATTTAAAGCCATCTTATCTGGATGCAAAAATGCAGACAACCACCAGATACCAATCAAAAGGATTTCTGCAGACCAGAGCCCTGTTTTTGGAAACTGGGTTTTTGCTTTGCACAGCAAAACAATTCTTTTTAATTTGATTAAAATGAAAATATTCCTCATAAAATACAAAAGTAGAGGTGCTTTGGCAGGCATTTAGTATTTCTGGATATATGGAAACATTGGTACTGAAGACATGATCAAGGAATGGATAGTTTCTTATTCATTTTGTGGGGGGGTTAGAAAAAAAAGTACATGCAGTTGCATGCACGTTTCTTCTAAGCTACCCAAATGTACTTTTCTCAGAGTGTGGGCATTTATAAATTATTTTTTTCTAATCACATCATTTTCACTTGAGGGTATTTTCAAAACATTTCTGAAAATTCTACATCTTGGCAGGCAAGAAAATTCCACTTATTAAGATGCATTTGGAAGATGAGAATTGGGAAATCTGCAGTCAACCAATTCCTTCGCCTCCTAATCAAATGTCTCATCCCCAAAACCTGGAGGGAAGTGGATCAAATTGAAGTCATTTGATCTGTTCCATAACTAAAAATTATTCTGTTGAAAAATGTAGGTAAACATAAATAGATCCCATATGAATGGAAGAGCAGAACTGAGGTGAAGTAAATAGAACAGCGGTAAGCTGCCAACTTGAAGTGTGGGAAAAAAGATGTAACATTTCATTAATAGCTTTGTTAAAATGTATGGGACCATATCCAAGAAAACAATCAAGAATCAATACAAGACATGCTTTAAACTGAGAACTGTATCATTCTGTGGGAGGTAGAGAAGATTTAGCCCATCAAAGGCAGGGAATATTGGCAACCTTATATTCTTGGGTAGCATATATTTTGAGAAAAATAAAGAAATTTCCAAATACTGAAGGCTTGGCACATGTTCTTATGTTGTATCAGGTTCTGGAACTGATGCAATATTATTTGAGCATCTGTTTTTGTTTACACTTTAGTTCATGTCCCATGAGGATTCAAAATATAACTTAAAGCAGTTTGACAATACTAGATTACTGAGCAATTTGCACTGAATGTTAAAGAAATGGCTACCTGCCCAATTCATGCATTTCCATGGCCTTCTACGCTGGACTTGAAAGAACTTTCCTCCTTTCTGAGAATGATGTATGATGCACATTTATTATGTTATATGTTAAAAGATGTCAAAGTGCACTACTGAATGGGGTTCTTAGCAAAACCTGCAAGCTCTTATTCTGCCCACATTAGTCCTAATTTAGAAAAAGGCTGGGAAGGGGGAGGAATTCAAAACAGGGTGAAAATGCACTGCTCCACAATTATGTAGAGTCAATCACATTCACCAAGTTTAAATCAGTGTACTTGAAAAGTACTCCATACTGAAAAGTACTTTAGAATTGCGAAACTGGAAAGAGCTTTTTAAGCCATTAAGTGCAGTCCCCTGCTCAGTGCAAGAATCCAAATTAAACCACCCCTTTTAAAAATGGACTTCATACACAGGAAGAGGGAAGGTAGGAAAGATTCTAATGAGATCACCACTGGAGAGGGAAAAATTAATCTCCCCTATATATTGCACACATTTACCCTTTAAACTCCCTCTTGCATCAATAAGTCAATGAGGAGGAGAAGTTTTCAATTATCTCACCAGAACATATTTTCTGAAATAGAGAAAACATCTAGCTGGAGTAAGAGGAAGAGAGAGTTGGAGAAAAGGAGGAGAGAAAGAAAACAAAGGGAATAGAAGTATGTTGTATCTATATTTGCTGTTGTAACAGACCCCCAGAAGCTTTTCACCAGAATGAAAGTGTCCTTGGAAAGATGGGAGAGAGCAGGGGTGTCCAATCTTGGTAACATTTAAGATGTGTGGACTTCAACTCCCAGAATTTCTCAACCAACTATGCTGGCTGAGGAAGTCTGGGAGTTGAAGTCCACACATTTTAAAGTTGCCAACGTTGGACACCTCTGGAATAGAGATTCATAGGATCAAGTTGTTCACTGTGGAAAACAAGATGCTTGTGTTCATTCAAACAGGTATTACTGAAGCCTTCCTGAACCATATGGAATTGGATCAGCTATTATCTCCTGGGAAACAACTGACTTCCGTTTAGTACAGGCATGTCCATCCTTGGCAACTTTAAGACTGTGTGCTCTGGCTGAGGAATTATGGAAGTTGAAGTTCACACATTTTAAAGTTACCAAAGTTGAACATCCCTGTTTTAGTAGAAAGTTCAAGGCAAGGTCAACAGAAACTTTCTTGACTGAAGCCATTTCTCAATGATTTTTCAGTTTTCTAGCACAACTAGTATGTTGCTTGGAAGCCACCTTGAGTCGCTGTATCAATGAGATGGGTGGCATAAAAAGTTAAATAAATCACTAAAAAGCTGGTGCATCGTATCAAAAAAACTCAAAAAAGCTTATCTACTGAAAAGTAGACAAACCAGGAGAGATGATATTCTGTTCATGAACTTCATGTTCCATTTAAAATGTCTAATTTCACAATTACAATACAACTAACTTGGTTTCTGAAGTAGCAGTTTTCTGGAATAGTGCAATATACTGAACCCTAAACTATCTGGATTGGCTGGGTTTACACCGAAGCATGTGAAGGGGTAATGGTTAAAACCAAGCTCAGTCATGAGACTTCTAAACAAATGTATGGCTATTGCAAGGAAGTGTCATCAATATTTTTGCAATTTCCTTGCAGAAGCAGTGTCAAGGAAGGCTTTAACTGGAGCCCAAGTTCATTCTGTCAGATATACACATTTTAATTGCTCCAATTTTCTTCCTGCATAGAAATGTTGCAGCTTCAAGGAGAACGTTGCATCATTAGAATATAAATGACAGATGTGAGAATTTGCCTGAACTGCAGTCAGCTGATGATTGTGTGGCATGATATCTGTTTCCCTCAACAGCTTCAGTAGAATCAACTACTGCATCAGCAGATTGCAAAGATGAGATAACCAAAATGGACATCAATCACCAAGTTACACCCTTTCCATCAATATCCTTTTGCAAGTTTAAATGCAACTCAGGGATGTTTAATTTTTCTTTTTTTCACATTTGTATCATGTTCTTTCTCCTGAAATACAGGGAGTTATTATGGAAGACAACAGAATTACAAGATATCAGTTTCTGATTTCTTAGATGTAATATATTTATTTATTTTGCATATTAGGGTCACATCCCATTTTTTTTTTCCAGAAGGTCAGGATTCTTAATTGGAGTTGCCCCTTCATTTTAATCCCAACAATAATCTGGTGAGGTAGGTTGGGATAGTAAACCATGACTCTCCCAAATTCACCCACCTGACAGTGGGTAGAGTTGAATCTGTATCAAGTGCAGCATTGAAACCATGACTCTGGACTATCTCTCTGTGTAGACTTCTTTGCATGAAACACTATGAATTAATTTGGACAATACACTTTTGGAAAGTTTCCATCTTTACTGGAAGGCAGACATAAGACATGTAAAATTAAACAAAGCCAGCCTGGGAACAATAATGAAACAGAATAGGAGACACCTGCCAGATTCATACCTCCCAAGCCTCCCCAAATTGGCTCTATGCACTTAACAAAAGTATTATCTCTCTCTCCTGAATTCAGCAAGAAACACAGCACCCAAAAGCCATTTTTAAATACCATTTATCTAAAGAAAGATGCACTTTGGTTTTCCAGTAGCAAATCCAGCAGCTAAAAAAACCCAAAACAATATATAGCTTTTATGTGTTCCAACAAATTGTAAGAAAAAAATCTCTGCAAAATTGAAGTTGACATCTGGCAACTACACAGAGACATCTATGTTGTTCTCTTGGCAACAATTAGAAATTATTTGCTGTTGTTTTCTTCTAGATCTTTTTACATTCTAAACTGGTTCTCTTCTACTAGTCAGTTCTAACCTATTTAACTTTTCAGTATCTATCAATATGGGATTTCATGGGAAATCCAGGCTGTGAGAGCCTGGATGAGGGACAACAGACTGACTGAACCTTGGTAAGATCAAGTGGCTGTGGGTACATGGGACTTCTGGTTCTGAGGGTTCAACATCTTTAGTGCTGGATGGGATGGAACTGACCCAAACAGACCTGGAGCATAACTTGTGGGGGTCCTCTTAGACTCACAACTCCTGTTTGATGAGCTGGGAGCAGTCATGGCTATGAGAGCCTTTACGCAACTTTGTGTTGTGTGGGGCACCAGTTATGCCTATACTTGGATTGGGAGTCCCTGCACTCAGTCACTCACACCCTGGTCATCTCACAACTGCAATGTGCTCTATGGTGCTACCCTTGAAGAGCAGCCAGTGCAGCTGCGCAGACAGTTCTTGGGGTCCCAAGAGTGACCTGAATGACACTGCCAGTCTCTTTCCAGGTGCAATTCAGGGTGTTGGTTATCACCTATAAAGCCCTCCAAGGCATGGGTCCAAGTTATTTATGGGACAGTCTCGCCCCAATGGGCTTAGCAACCCCACCTGTGTCGATAGTATGGGCATGCTTTGTATCCCATCAGCCAGGGAATTTTGGCTGATGCGATAGGGATGACAGGCCTTTTCTGACATAGTGCCTCCCCTTTGGAACATCATTCCACTTGAGGTGAGGGTGGCACCCACACTTCTGGCCTTCTGGAAGGGCTTAAAGACTTGGCTATGTGGGCTGGCTTGGGGACTGAGAAGCTGTACATCATTAGTGATGTGGTTGATGATCCACCTCCATTTTGTCCTGCCATCTTGCTCTTCTTTTAATTTTTTACTTTTTATTCTGTATCTATTTATTATGTGTGGGTACACTTTTTATATGTTTTATTTGTAAGCTGCCCAGGATTGCTCTGCAAGTTGGGTGGTGAATAAATTGAATGAATGAATGAGGAATTTTACTAGTACTGTAAAATTAATGTCTAAATATTGTTAAATAACTTCCTCAATTTTCTTAAATATTAAAAAAGAAATTGAGCTAGCTAAGGATTAAAAGAACAGTAAAAATGGGAGTTGCCCCAGGTCAGCCTTGGGGGGAATTCTAGAAGGCTGTTAGGACCCAAAGTAACTTATGTTCTAACAAATCCTCTCCTTAGAAGTTCCTAAAAAACTGCATTACCATGAGAACACTTCAACAAGCTATTCAGTCACAAAACCCATCAAGATATCCCATTATGAAGAATCTCACTTAGTCTCCCCAATAACATGTTCTATTTTTTAATCCTAGATCTAACTTAGGATCTGGTGTTTCTTCCTTCATCCAGGTTTCCTAGTGTTTCAGGACTGCTACATAAGGATTTTCAATTATTATGCTAGATTGGAAATTCTGATACCTGACTTCCACACATTTGGAGGACACTCAAGTTGAAGAAGACAGTTATAAACCTTCCAAGTGAGTTCAGAGACACATTAAGCTATACAGTGCTTTCAATGCAGCTTAGCCAACATTTACTGTTTAGTGCTGAGATATGCACACTGGTTGGGGCAATGGCTCGAGGGACAGATCAAAAAAACAGACTGTTTCAAACAATCCAACCCTAAACAAATGCTAAGAGAACTGTTGAGTTCATTACTGGGTGTGTAGCAATGAAGGCCTCGGAGAACATATTCAGATATTAGGATGCAGCTATGTCTAAAAAATCAGAGTAAGACAGGCAGTGGCTTTCCCTTTGACACTCTAGCTAAGCAGTTAGTTTTATGGCATTGTAGATTCTCAAAGTAAATGTTTAATTGGAGATTATTTTTACTCAGAAAAAAAGAGGGTTTGTTTTCTTATATGTCTGGATAGAAAATGTTCTCCTTGTAGAATAGTTACACTATCCTTGGAATCCAACAGGGAGGGAATGTGCTTGAACTCCCAAGAACAGATCTGGCAGCTTGTAAGAATGTCTGTGACAGAAACACCCCAGTGTCTCCCTGCTACTAATTCTACAAGACTAAGAAACCCAATATTATAACTGATTAAGTAATGTAATTATCAAAATACACACATATATAATGAGCCTTTGTCTCACACCAAAACTAATCTCCTGGATATAAAATAATGAACCATGAGAGCAATAAATAAACGTAATCTCTCATACTTATATTCACTCACCCTCACACAGACACATATCTCATATATGAAGACAGTGCTTTGTACACAAACTCATTTGCACATGCATCAGCACACATTTATAGTATTCCCCACCTATCCTGTTTTAACTATTCCCAGATTTGTAATAAATTATACTTTTTCATACAAACCCTCATATTCAATCTTCTTTCCTGCTGTCTAGAGGAGAATTTCAAAGAAGCTTTAGGAAGTTGTTTGACACAATCAGTTATAGTTTATTTGACAAACCATGGTTCAGTCAACCCACGTTTAGCACATTATGTGTTCCAAGCTTCTCTTTTTGAAGACTATGTTTTGATGAAAACATCTGTGGCTTACTGCCTTAACAAAGGACCATAAAGATAGAATACAAGACATATACCTTTTTGTTCAACTATCTTTCAAATAAAAAATGGATCTGATTCCAAGTAGAAAACATCCCTTATTTCTCCCATCAGTAGCTTACAAGCTGAAGAGTATAGCAAATCACAACACTTTGCTGAGGCATTTATTTTCCCTGAAAACTATCATCCTAGAGTGGAACTGACAACCTTTCCCAATAACATTTGAGGACAAATGAAGGGCAGATTTTTAAAAATTAAAGATATTTCAAGTTGGTTGAGAACATCTCCATTTCCTTTCCTGTTA
>JANHZU010011102.1:70769-84384 GCA_032468055.1 Acrochordus granulatus | reverse complement strand
GGAGTTAATCACTGCATGGACCCACCTGCTAGTCACCTCCCTGGAGGCTTTCACCAACCAGGAGGGACAAGGATCTAGCTGGCAAGTGGTCGCACTGACCGCATCAAGGACCCTGTCCACTTCCTCAGGAACAACAGGATCGAATTGCTCCCAGGTTACTGGGCAAGACTCCTCCCTTGGCATCTCCACTGGCTTCACCTCACAACCAGCATCCAACTGGGACCAAATCTGAGTGACTTTATCTGACAGGTGCTCCGCAAATTCTTCTGCACAGTCCTGAGAGACCGTTGGCTTCCCCCTACCTAGATGGGAGTGGGTGACCCTAAACAGAGCCAATGGGCAGCACTCTGCAGATGCAATAAGGGCAGAGGAATAATCCTGTTTCGCTGCCCTGATCGCCACAAGATAGACTTCAATAGCAGCTCCAAGTTGTGTCCGATCGGATTCTTCCCTTGTCTTCCGCCAGTGACACTCCAGATGTCTCTGCACCCTTTTTAGCCCCCGTAACTCTTCCGTGAACCACGGAGAGTGCCGAGTGCACTGGGCGGAGAGAGGCTACATAGGCGTGATCCCGTCCAAAGCCTCGGCCACCTTCTGATTCCAAGACGCAACCATGGTCATGCATGATGACTCTAGACTGCTCCCCTCTTCATACACGGATCAGGCCTTGTTCCATCCATATCTCCTCCTTCATCCTGTATGAAGCAAAGGAGAGCATAGCTCTTTCTCATATTTATTAGGAATTAATATAGTTGTTAAAAACTGTATAAACTAATACATAATCATAACACTGCTCCTTATGGGAGGAGATCCAGAATCCCCAGTCCAAAAGTGGTGTGTTAATGGGTACTTTCATTCTTATTTGTTGCATTCCCAATTCCATGGAATGATACTATGTCGCTTGTTTGCTTAGGCAAGACCATTTATTTAAATTCTCCTGGGTTATACTTAGTAGGGTTAGTGGGCTTAAAGGAAGGTACTGTGTCTTTATCTGCTACAATATTTTTTTCTCCATCCCACATCTTGCTGGCCACTTAATGATCTTTGTTGTTTGGTGACTTCCATCTAATATCCCCAATCATAATTGAGTATAACTGAAAAGCCAGTTTGGTCTAATGGCTAAGCACTAGATTAGAAACCAGGAGACCATGAATTCTAGTCCTGATTTAGCCATGAAGGTCAGCTGTTGACCTTGGTCCAGTCACTCTCTCAGCCCAACTCATCTCACAGGATTCTTGTTATGGGGAAAATAGGAGGAAGAAAGTGTGTTGGATATTTTTGCTTCCTTGAGTTATTTGAAAAGGCAGAAGATATACACACACACATGCACACATATGATGATGAGAAAGATTGAAGGCAAAAGGAGAAGGGGATGGCAGAGGATGAGATGGTTAGATCACATCTTAGAAGCAATGGGTGTGGATTATCATAGAAGTGATGGGTGTAGATTTGGGTGGACTCCAGGAGACCATGCAGGTCACAAAAGCCTGGTGTGTTGCAGTCCATATGGTCATGAAAAGTCAGACACAACTGAGTGTCTGAACAACATATACATACATACACATATATACATACAGTATATATCTATATCTGTCTATCTATCTATCTATCTATCTATCTATATTGTGTATGTATGTATGTATGTTTCTTGCATCTCAGATACCAAGCCTGCCAAGATCCAAATCCTTCTCTCTCTCCTGTTCTCAGTGTCATCAAGCATCTCTTCTATAAGAAATGACATTAAGATTGAATAATGACATGAATCAATTTACCCTGTGCTAGTCTGTTCCAGGTGTTTGGGGTTATGGTTCCCACAACTTTGATCATTAGACATATTGATTGGAATATTCTAGATCAATACATATGAAGAATTTCAGGTTGCCTTTCATTCAAAGTCACACATTAAAAGGCTGAAATTATTATTTTGGACACTTATGCTAAGGCTTAGCTCACTCAAGAAGTCTGCAACATCAGGAAAGAGAAGAGGAGGACAACCAGTAGCAATCAATTGCAGAAATGATGGGTGTACCATTGGAAAACTTGGAAGTCCTGACTGGGGAGAGATCATCTTGTAGAAGGTCACTAAGCACTGATACTGGCTTGACAGCATGTAATCAATCAATTCCTGATCTATACTGACTGCCTGTAATTCTACAAGATCTCAGACAAGAAAAGATATCTCTTAATGCTGCATCTGAGAATATTTTAAACAGTTTCTAGAGACCCAACATATTCAAGTAACAGCTCCATCACTGAACTGTAGCCTTTAGCTTTGATTCAGGTGGCAACTGCAGTCTATTAATCCTGACTTAATATTATCAAGTGTTTATTCTGACAAAAGAAAACTAATTAAATATACAAGCAGTAATGTGTTTAAAATTAAATTAAATCCAATGAAGTTTTTGTTCTGGACCAAACCATTTTTTCAAGTTCCACCCTGATTAATTTTAATCACCCTTGGTATGGAAAATCTTTCTCCAATTCCCATCATCTTTCCTCTACAAATTGCAGATTTAAATTCTGGAAAAACACTTAGCCTCAAGTATCAGTATTAAATTTTAGGTCCTCTGAGCAATGACCAACCAATCTTAAGAAAGACTTACGTTATCTCAGTTATTTTTCAATGCTTATATGAAAGCACTGAGGAAGGTCACTCAGAGATTTGGCATGTAGAGTCCTTCTTGATGACAGAGGATTCTACTTTTCATGTTCCGAAATTCTAGAACTAACACAGCTATTTCTGATCATGTGCCCACAGGCTATTTTTGATTGGAAATGAAATTTTTTAAAAAATGAACAAAATCTTTCATTGGATAAAAAACTTTTATCACTCAAACAGAGGAAAGATATTTTAATCATCTTATGGAGAATCACATTCTTTGTTAAGGTCTTGGTTATAAGAATCTTGAAAACTTAGGAGACATAAACTGATTAAAGCTTAAGAGCTATGGATTCAGCATTCTATGACATATTGACCAATGAGTGCATATAGAAAGCAAAACATGAAGGTGATAACCCTCTTCTATTGTGATTTCCTATGCCACTTATGATTCAGGAGTTAGAAAACAGCCACCAGGTATTAACTACTGATTGCTTATTTCTCCATCAATTTGTCTAGTTAATCTCATGGTCATCTCCCTCACATAAGAGAAGGAAATTCCTCTTCCTGCTGCACAGAAACTATAGGACTAGCTACCTAGACTTCTGAATGTCAAAAGGCCATTATCCTTGTTTTGAGGTGTCTTGGGAATATCTATTTCATAGGGTACCTGACTTCAGTGCGTTGGCATATCTGCTAGATATGCAAAACTCTACATTCATTAATTGGCTCCCTTCTAATACAGAACATTTCATATTTTTCCTGGGTTGAGGTATGCTTAAACATCATCTGGGAGCAAGGCAGAGTTCAGGGTATCTGATATACTTATAGTTAATAAGCTTGAACACTCTTGGCTAGTATTTACTTTGCATCCTGTGTTTGTTCATTTAATCATTAATTTGCTTTATCTTTAGCATATGCATAAATCATGTTTTCCATCATATCATTTCTATCATTCTAATTATTCTGCAATGATTATTCATCCATAGCTTAATACTGAGCAGAGTTTATTCTTTTTTTGCCTCCTGTACTTTAAAATCCACTATTCTGTTTTATATGATTGTTTGTAACATTATAAGCCACCAAGAGTGTCCAGTTTGGTCTAGTGGCTAAGGTAACAGACTAGCAACTGGGAACTTGTAAATTCCAATCTTGCCTTAGTCAAGAAAGCCAGCTGGGTGACCTTGGGCCAGTCATTCTCTCGCAACCCAACCCACCTCACAGGTTTGTTATTGTGCGGAAAATAGAATAGGAGGAAGAAGGTTTGTGAAATATGTTTGCTGCCTTGAGTTTAAAATAATAAAGGCGGGATATATATAAATAAAATACAGTATACATTTGATAAATACTTGTTTTATGCATCTTTGAAAAAGGAACCTTTAAATACTAGATCTGAAATAACATTCAGAAATGTTATTGAATGGACAGAGAGCTAACATGCCATAAAGTGTGACTGTTACAAACATCTGGAAATGTTTTTTCAGATGATATTATTGAATAAGATACAATATTTGAACAAGCTCTTGAAAATAATCTCTTTGCGTGTGTGTTTCATGGATTAAGTCTTCATTTTACATGAACTCTAAATTAGAGATACATTCTAATACAAAATACATTGATATGACAAAAAACCTTTTTAAGAATCTGTCTGATTTTAGCCCTGAAACCTCTGTAAATCTCAGCAATGTTTGCAATCTCGAGGCCCACAATTAATTTAATGGGTACATTAGGAGCTGTACCAAAGCTATTTTCACTCAATAAAGTAGAGAACTAAAAATGTAGTAGTAAGAGCTAAGAATAAGTGAGAGTTTCATTTTAATCCATGTTTTTAAATGAACTGATCAAAATTGTAATTTCAGAGTTAAGATGCAGATGAGAACATACTTATTTTTAATCATGTATATATCTTCAAATTTTGCAATGAGATCCTTGGCACAATTTTTGCTTCCAAAATTAATGTCCTGGGGAGAAACTGCCACTCTGACTTACTATTTTGGAAAAATTGCATTTGTGTACACTCAAAAGTCTTTCACAACTCCAAACCAGATCCAAATCTTTCCTCATCCATTAAGAGGCATTTGATTCGATGTGATGTCTTGCGTCACTTCAAAGCTTCTATTTGAAATTTTCCATCAAATCAAAAAAATCAATCTGGATTTCCCTTGAATCATGTCTCTGAACTGAGAATATTAATGCAGACTCAATATAGTTATTTTAAAAGTCCTAATATTTCCCCAGGAAACAAACACAACCCTTCCCATACCTGAGAAAACCCTGTCCTTACCCATGTATATGGATGGCACAACTCTGCTCATTTTTCATTATAATTTTGCTCATGGGTACCCTCAGACTCCACACCAAAATGGCAATTGCATCCCTAGCCATCAAAAGGATGTTACCTTCCACCACTGTTTCTCAGCTGATCACTGAAGTCAACATCAGCCCCACAGCTGACAAAGAAGCAGGGGAAAAATTCATCCAGCTGTCTAAGAAGACCACACAGATCTCCATTTCATTTAGCTATTGTGACCTTGACATTAACACTAGTTGTCAAGTACTGACAATTTTTGGGTGTGATGCTTTCTTCAGCTCAGCCTGATGGAAAGAAGCAGTCTGCCTAACAGTCAGGCTGCAAGCAGATGCTCAGGTACAGATAAACATGACTATGCTTTAGGCTGAGCTACTGTAAGACTGCATGTGTGGTATTCCATTGGAAGACAACTGAGAGGTTTTGACTGGTGCAGAATATATACCCCAGAATTCTGAACACAAATCTTACTAGAAGAAGAAATTGATTTTTTAGTCCTTCTCATCATGGCCAATATTTCCCAAGAAAACATTTAGCTGCCAATCTGTAACAGGATCTTTCATGCCTTTTCCAGGTTGTATGTAGAACTGGAGGCTTGATGCCCACTACAGTTTCACAACTGCAGCAGTCCCCTTTTACCATTAGGCCTACTGTACCTTGCAAGACAGATGAAGACAGAGACAGACAGAAGCAAACACAAAAGTAACTGCTGGCTAGGCCTGGGGTATCAAGGAGATACCCCAGTGTATCAAGGAGAAGCACCACACATCCTCTCTTCCCATGAGAAAGTCAGCTGAAGGACTCTGAGACTTAATATCTTCTTTAGCCACATGACCATCTGGCTTCTCTGTAAATCATTCTTTGAGTGGTGCACATTTCAAGAATAATTCTCTCACACAGCTTGCCAGGCAAGAGTTAAAAAGTAATGAAGGATCAGTTGTTTCCCTCAATTTTGCCAGAGTCATCGGCTGCACTAGGAGAACGTAGGAGCTACTTAGAAATGCACAGCACTGCAGCCTGGCATAATGAGGTCCCTGTTCTCTCCTAAAGCTGCTTTGGTTCCTATTGCACAATATCCAGAATTGTACAGGGTTAAAATATAATACAATAACCACATTCAACATTTTCTTCTCACTCTGACAGATCTCCCCCCACAAAAGACTCAGCCCAAGAGGAAGAACACCAACAGTCCTTAGGAAAAAACATGGAGAATAATTGCCTGCTTCCTTTGTATTTATTTGTTTTTGTTACAAGGAAAATAAATTAATTCCACCACATTTCTTTTTATTTTTTTTCTTCCAACTCTTTGTCCACAGCAACTCCCCCCTCCTTTTCTCATTTCTCAAAGCATTAGGAGATTCAGCTGGCTATGATATCCATCATGAACATCTGTACTAGCAACTATTCATCACTCCCATCCACCCACCTTGCTTAGCTGCAAACACAAAAAACAAAACAGTCCACTGGGCCAGCAAAGACTGCTTATATTACAGACTTACCCTCAAATCACAGAGAACTTTTTAACATGGATATCAAAGATATCCAATTGCATATAATTTATCTTTCAGGGCCAGAAAATAGCCTAGATAAAGATTACTTGCCTAGGTCTTTATCATGCAACATGGCTTTTGATGATATGGAAAAAAATGTTGAAAGATCTCATCCTTGAGATCTTGAAAGATCTCTTGTAAGAAATAAAAAATATTTTGACATCTTGGCAAGAGCACCAATTCTTTTAAGAGTAGAATAGGTTTGAGATTTCAGCTACTTTGCTATTACTAATACTACTATTATACACAACAACATGAAATTACAGCTTCCAGTTCTTTAGCTGGTATTAGTCTTCATTCTGTGTTCTTCTCAAGAACTTAGAATATTGTAATGTATTGACATCATGTATGTGAGGATCCAAACACTGTGGCTTTCTGTAACTGATGAATGGAAATTTTGTCAATGTCTAGATTTTCTAAGTACCATCCAAGGCTTTTTGATATGGCACTCAATGTGCCAATCACCAATGCGACCACTACTGCCTGTTCATGATCATGAATATATAGTAATAATACTATACTATTAAAGCTCTCATGTTTCTCACCTTTAACTGGGCAAAACAGTGTCTCATAGGGCAAAACTTTTTTCAACCAAGTACTTCAAATGGGCTAACTTACAGAATATCCAAAATCCGGGACCCATTATTCCTATGAAATTGAAATATGGCAAATTTTGTAAAACATTTTTAAAACATAAACATTATCATAAAGAAATTTATGACATAATATAAAAAGTCATAAAACATTTCCTATGCTGATGTTTCACTTTGTTGTACAGTTCAACGTTGGCTGTTTTCAAGACAGATAAATCTCTGAATATCTCCCTCACTTTTTAAGAACTTTTCAGTGAAGGTAGTACATTAGAAACTCTACCATTGTGAAGGCGTGGTAAGGAAATATCTTTGAAATGATGATCCAATGGGTCACAGATTGTCTCATTGCTTTTTTTATTGTTGTTGTTATGGTTGACATTTTGACTGAATTTGGTATTTTATCCATCTATCCAGTCCTTCCCAAGGACCTGAAAGAGGCAAATGTTATTGCTTGATGGTGGGTGTTGTTGTTGTTGTTATTATTTTAAACATATTGACCTTCTATCTTTAAAACTATTTTTATTTTAAATCCACTGGAAGGTCACCCTTAACATCTGTGATAGATGCTATGAGACCTGTGGATATTACTGATATCCAGATGAAAAGCTCTACATTTCATAGAAAGACTCTTTCCAATACTGCAAAATTTTGTTTATCGAAGTTACAAAGAGTAATATAATGCTTAGAAGGGATAAGGAAAAAGGAAATGCATGTATCATGCATGTCATGGAGATGTGGTACATGCATTTCTCCCCATCTAACTATATATGTGTATGTATGCATATGTGTGTATATGTGTATTTGTATGTATGTATATGTATACACACACACATACTCACAGATGCAAAAACAGGCATATACACACATACAAACACATACATCTCTTTTCCAAATGAGTGAGTTATCCAGCATAAATGGAGGTACCAAGCTATCAAAATCTATATTTTTTTCACAGAATCATTTAACAAGAACTTAGAAGCCAAATACCATTCTTGGACTCTGGCACTTTTAAAGGCATATAACAGCTTCTAGAATGACTTTCAAAGGGAAAATGAGATAGGTCAACACTTGCCCCAAAATATTATTAACACAAATACTTTTAAGTAACAATAGGAGGGGAGCAGAACAAGTGTTATGTAGAGATTTAAGGCATCAGGCTAGAAATCTGAGAACCTATGAGATCTAGTCTAACCTGACACATAAAAACCAGCCTAAGTGACTTTAGGCCATTCCATTTCTCTCTTGGTTTCAGGAAGAAGGTGATGGCAAACCACTTCCAAAAATCTTGTTATAAAAAATTTCAGGCTAGGAGTGAAGAATAAATTATACACACACAGGAGGGAAGGAGACAAAAATAACTAAGTTGCAATGTAATATAAACCCTTTTCATGTTCTCATATAGCATCAGAAAAGAATGCTGCACTGAAACTATTAAGGATTATAATACTGACTTTCTTCTCTCTCTCTTTCAACTTTTTAAAAAAGGCTTTGAGGTCGGAAGGTAAACTCTGCTCAATAAATGCATAATAGGGAATAAAGTAGTATTACAATAAAATATTAAAAGCGCAAAAAATAAATAAGGTTTTACCAAGACAAAATGTCCTTCAATCATCATATCCTGCAATAAATATATGTGGTAAGATTCAGTTTACTTAGGTCCCTCTGATGACCAGGTAGCTTTTCACTTATAGCTCTTTCAGACCATCATCCATCCCTAAAAGAATCCTGATGAGCAATCATATATAAGGGGAAGAAAATCAAACATGTTAATGGCACAGCCAGCAAAACAAAAATCCAAATCAATAAGACATAATAAGGCGACAATAAGAAACAGCAGAGCAGAATATAAACAAGTGCTGAGGTTTGTTTGTGGGTTGATTTTTTAAAATTAAAGTACTACAAAGATCTTTAAGCACACCACAGTAAAAAGTGTGATTAAATGTTTCGACTCAGGACTTGAAAATAAAGTGAGAGGGTAATGGTTCAGACTTTAAGCCAACAGTTCCAAAGCCTAGGTGCCAACATAGAGAAGACCAACTCCTACCTGCACATCCAAAAGGAGGACACAAGAAACATTATGATCCAGTAGACCTTCTTGCTCAAACTGAATTTCAAGTTAGTGCTTATAATTCATCCCTTCATAGTCACGATCCCATAGATAGGCTTGAAAGAATCATCAAGAACCAAATTTTATATTTGGATGATCACATTCCTTTCTCTTCTCAGTCAAGGTTGCATTCAACCACATTCATGCATTCAACTGTGATTCATCAAATATTGAGAAAAGCTTTAGTGTAGATGCCTATTTGAAGAGGTCCATAAAGTGAAAACTATATACAATCTCTCCTAACATTTTAAGAGAATGCAAACACACTGAATGGGTAGCTAGAGAAGATTGAAAGCAACATGAAACTGCCAAGGGAGAGAAATTAAAAGAAAGGAGCATGGCATTTTAAAAAATTGCTTTCTCTCTGCCTAATGATGGACAATGTGTTTGAAAATAGCTAACCTGTGATCTGGTTTTCTGAGGGCTGTCACACTGCTTACATTAAGTGTGATTAGTTGAAAGATTGGCTTTTCTAAACAACCTATTTCCCCTCTGCTCTCTTCCTTAGAAAATTAAAATTCTGCTGGCATCAGCTATAAGCTCTGTAAACTAAAGAGTGAGTTCTGAATATCTACACAGGATTCCCCTTGAAGATACTTTGGATAATTCTTCCAAGGCAGAAAGTGGTAATTCTTTTTTTTTTGCAAAGGAGGAATGGGAAAATCAACTGCAGGGTTTTAGTTACCTTCCAGATCTAGTTCAGTTCTGGCCTAATAGCTCAGGCTCTGTTGTACCACAGAAAGTGCCTCTTCTCATTTTGGGTGAAATCTTCCCTTTGACAGTATCTCAGCGGTATCTTATTGAGTATCTTTGAAAATCTACCAAAAGCCTAATCCATTTTAATTTTTTCAAACAGTTTTTGGGAAAGGAAAGGCCCATAAAAATAAATTATTCTAGAAATATGCTTTTGTGGGAAGTGACTGCAACACATAAAACATATGTTAGCATGTTAACAGATCAGCATGCTTTTAAAACCTGAGGAAGACATCTTTATTTACAAGACTCAAAAATTTCATCCAATTTCAGTAGGTATACATGAGCAGAGATAGAATACTGAATCACAGGGATAGGGTATAAGAATCCAAATTAAAGCATCTCTGTCAGATGGGTAGTAGCCTGTACCTTAATACGCCCAACATAGGGAGTTACCACTCAACAGAAATCTACCTTCCAGCAACTATATTGGGTCTTAGTAGCTGGAAGCACTTAAGCAGGTCAGTTAAGGTCTTAACAGCTACATTTGCACATATTAATCACTTGGTCAAGTTCAACAACTACATTTGCACATATTAGTTAATCACTTGGTCAATTTCAAATTCTTTAATTTATGAGTGAGGATGTCTGGTTGTAACTAAGGATGTGAGCTCATGAGCTTCTGAGTCAATGCACTCTGAGACCCTGTGAAAAGGATTATTTCAAGAAGCAAATTAAGCAGTCTTTAAGTGCCAACGTCACCATAAAGAGAAATGGAGCTGCTGCAGATCTCCATAAACAAGATTAAAATATCCAGGCTGGAAACCACAAATCACCAGGTGCCCTTTACACCAACTCTGTGGGAATGCTTCAATTGAGAGACCTTGTTCTGAGCTCTATTGGTAAGCAGAAAAGTAAATTTAGGTGGAGCAAAGCATAACCTTATCTCCATATTCCTATCCCTGTGCAATGCTTTGCACAATGGGATGCTGATCTTGGCTGATCTGTTAAAAGCTTTTAAATGCAGTTTCTTCTGCCCAGGCATTCAGCAGAGGAGGAGATGCTGTGATTTTAATAGCTGAAGTTCTTATTGCTCATTGCCATTATGATGGACCTTGCCTACCTCTGCAATCTTATGTGTAAATTTAGATGTTAGCCAAGCCAAGTTCACTATGACATGAATAGTATAAGCCTAAGATGTTAGCAGTTTGAAAGCATGCAAAATGCAAGTAGATAAAAAAGTATCACCTTAAATTGGTGGAAAGGTTACAGTATTCTATGCACCTCGGCATGTAGTCATGCTGACCACATGACTATGGAAGTGTCTTCAGACAATGCTGGCTCTTCAGCTATGAAACAGAGATGAGTACCACCCCCTAGGGTCAGACATGACTGAAAGGGGAAACCTTTACTTTAAGATGTTTTATATAAATAAGCAAAATCCCTGTCTGTGAGAACTAACCACCTAAGATAAGGGCACATTCAGCTTCAACATTCAATTATCTTCAGACTCTTAACTCTGAGAATTCTCTTTCTTGGTAGAGAAAACAGAAATATCAATAGAAGAGAATATTTGTAGCTCATGTTTCATTACCAAACTAGATAACATCATTAGTGCTGATGATGTTACCTAGTTTAGTAATGAAATGTCTTCAGAAAAATATTCAAGCTCAGACAGCATCTAGGACTCCACAAACAGAAATATTATTACCCTATGGTTGTTTTTACTTTCTGCTACTGATTTGTATTGTATAAGAAGTTGTATTGTCACCTATCCCAAAAGGCCAAAGCAGTCAAAATAAAAATACTGACATTGGAAGTCCATTCAATATGAATTTGGCTTTAGTTGAACCCAATCAATTTTTATTTTCTGTATAAGACTGGATTAGGCATCATGATGCTTTAAAGTTATAGTGGATGACAACTCCCACCATTTCTTGTGATAGGCCATGCTAATAGAGGCTGGTGGAAATTGAATCCCCTACCCTGTAGGTGACACACTCTTACAGAGACCTAGAATAACAAATGGTGCATGTAAATTTATTCTTCTTAGTGCAACAACTAGGCCAAAAGAATCATCGTGAGAATAGGCCATGAGAAACAGTAGTCAATCCTTGACTGAGTTTCACCATAAACATACACCAATTACCACTTCACCTTCATTCTTTGTTATCTAAGCCATGGTGACTTTAAATCTTTGCCACAATAGAGATTAGAGTTGCCAAAAAGTTGTGTTGGAGAAAGTCAGAAGCCTCCAATGAACTCTAATCAAGCTTGGATTGATTGACCCTACATCTTCAGAGACTTTGGGGGATTCCAGTAGTCTTTGAGAACTGCCTCTTGAACAGAGAACTTTAAATGTATTCACCCCATTCAGGCAAAATTACATTAATGATCCCAATTTCGCTATCCCTCCTTCTCCAACAATGACTCCTTTAGAGCCATGCTGTGCCCTCTTCTATCTGCCTTTTTTTAGTTAAAAGATTTCATTGCAAAACCGTGCTTGAATTAAAAGATGGAAAATATGGGAAAGCAAGCACTTCATTATTAAGCGTCATTAGGCTTGCATTTGTTCTCCATTTAATTCATATATGCAGATTTAAAAACCATTCATGTTAGGTTTGAAAAAGGGGTAATTTTAAGAGTGGATTCTCTTCCCTCCCCCAAGAAAATAAAGTGAGCATGCTAAACAAATAGACCCTTTGTTCAGCTTTCTAAAAGCTTTAAAATGTTTTCAGCTTCCCACAAATGCCAGAAATACACAGCACCACACAGAGCAGCCGCCGTTTCCAGCAGATAAAGAAAATGAGAGTGGAGTTGTATTGTAACTGATGTTGAGCTTGAGAAAGGAACTCATAACTTTCACATCATGCCAAGACAAAATTTGAATACTCCAAATTTAATATTTGTTTTCTCTCATAATCTTACTCCTCTACTCACTACAAAATTAATTTTTTAAAAAAAAATGAGCTTGAGCAATACATCTGGGAGTATTCTGAAAGCCAACTCATTGCCTTCTCAGAACTACAATTCCTAGAATCCCTGGGGGGGGGAAATAGAGTGGGTCAGAGGGCAACTAATTCAATCCATAGTATAAATATCTCTATGGAGTGATAAAAACCCAAGATATTTTTGCATGTGAACTCTTCCACCCTTACACAAAGGTTCTACAATGCAACACAATTCTCAGAGATGCTACAGTATGTATGATATTACTAGAGGGCACATGTGAAACTTCCAAAATAAATATTTTTAAAGAAAAATCAATTAAATTCTTCAAACTACGCAAGATTATCCAATCATATGAAATGTCAATATTTTCATCTGAGATCATGGAACAAAATCACCAAATCACACGAAATTTCAGCTATCTGTATCTAGGTGTGAATATTTGTTCTATACCTTTCACATCAGGTCTGTAATGAAGGTTCTGCAGGAAAAAAAATGTTGACTTCCTCTTTACCCTTGGAAATTAGACAGATATCCCTAAATCCAAGATGTAGAATCTTTGCATTCAATATTCTCATGCAGATACAGAAATGCTTCCCAAGATTCTGTGCAATGCCCTTGTGACTTTCAGACTACATACAGCAAAGATATCCTCACCATCTTTATATTTCTACGGTTACCCAATATCTGAATGACTCTGGGTGGCTTTTACATTTAAAAAAGACCAGAAAGAACATCACAATATCAAAAAAGTTCTATAAACACCCAGAAGAATAAAAATCCTCTTCACCATCCAACAAACAACCTAAAGGGGCC
>JANHZU010011102.1:27235-38161 GCA_032468055.1 Acrochordus granulatus | reverse complement strand
GAGGGCTGCCCCCTCCCTGATGGCCTTCTGGAAGAGCCTTAAGACCTGGCTCTGCGAGATGGCCTGGGGCTCCAGGGGGGCTCATCATCATCATGGAGGTGGCTGATGGATTCTTAGCCACCCTCACCCCCCTTTTTATGTATGAAATCTTTTAGCCCACCTCACTAGTCTGCCGGGTTTTTTATTTTTATTTTAATGTATTGATTTCATTTTTTATTTTATTTTTATTTTTTAAATGTTTTTATTGAATGTTTTTAGTATTGTTTTGTTAGCTGCCGGGAGTCTCCGGATTTTGGCGGCATACAAATTAAATAAATAAAATAAATAAATAACAGGCTTCGGTGAACCCTGGCAAGACTGAGTGGCTTCAGGATCCAGGACCTTAACATCCTTAATTCTGGACAAGGTGGCAGTGCTCCAGACAGACCTGCTGTGCAACTTGGGGGTTCTCCTGGATGCATGACTCCTGCTTGAAGAGCAGCCATGGTTAGGAGAACCTTTGCACAACTTAGTGTTGTATGCCACTTGTGCCCTTTCCTGGACTGAGAGTCCCTATGCTCAGTCACTCATGCCCTAGTTATCTCACCATTGGACTACTGCCATCCTCTCCACATGGGGCTACCCTTGAAGAGCATTTGGAAGCCACAGCTGGCATAGAATGCCACTGCATGGACAGTTCTTGGGGCCCCTAGAATGGCCCACATAATAGCTCTGTTCCGCGAGCTGCACTGGCTACCAGTTTGCTTCCAGGTTCAGTTCAAGGTGTTGGTTTTGACCTTTAAAGCCCTTCATGGCATGGGACCTGGTTATCTGAGGAACCATCTCACCCCTATGGGGACAGCCTGCCTCACCAGGGCTGGCAGAAGAGGCCAAGTCAGTCAAGGAGTTTTGGCTGGTGTGGTTCAGGAACATCTTGCCTCTTAAGGTATGGTCTGCTCTCACCATTTCAGCCTCTGAAAGGGCCTGAAGACCTGGCTCTGCCAGCTGGCTAGGGGCCTCAATGGAGGTATGTCAGCATGAAGGTGTCTGATGTATTAAGCTAGTCACACCTTCCCCCACAGTTCTTCCTAGTTAATTTTAGATGATTTTAAAACTACTTTTAATAGTCATATTTTATGGTTTTAATGTCTTTTATTGTGAGCCTCCAAGAGTCATTTCTGAATTCAGTGGCATATAAACTTAGTACATACATGAAGTAAGTAAGTAATAATCTTGCTGCAATTATCATATATAAAAACAAAGTTCCATGAGTTTTTTCCCCAACTGTTTATCCATCAGTCACAAAAGAAAGGTCTCAGATTTCAATTGTATATTAATCTTTAAAATCTTCTAATACATGTAATTGGGTTGAGTTGAACATTTTTTTAGCTTTTTTGCAACTCCACCAAGCATATTAGAACATCCTCTCTTGTGTTTTACATTTCCAGCATGAATTTGAAGTACCTTTATACATTCTAGACAAAGTTTCCAGTGATGTATACCAACAATATAGTGGAACCTCAGATTGCGAGCATCTCGCTGCATGAGATTTTTGCAAGATGAGCAAAAATTTTTAATAACATTTATTTTGGTTGATGAGCAGCAACTTGCAAAATGAGCACCACTGCAATGAGCTTGTGTGGGAAATCTCACAACGGAACTGACGGTTCTCCTCTCTCACTGTGTAGACAGCATAAATTAAGTGAAAGGCATTGAAGAGAAGAAACTCCTGAGACTTGGACTCCGGATTCTCCTTCCAGGCAGTCTCCCTCGCACCAGCCAGGACTGTTCTCAAAGCGCATGCACACACACACACACACACACATGCGTACACAAAAACACACCCACCATCGCCCGGCACCATCCATCCTGTCCCCTGCTGCACATCTCTTCTCCTCTCTCATAGTATGGAGGCAGGTTAAAACAAGAAACATTTCCAAACCTCTCAGGAAAGACCCCCGGAAAGACGTTGCTGAGGGAAAAGGGAAAAGGCCATTTTGCCTCAAGCAGTGGCAGCAGCGGATCCTCCAAGGCAGCAGGGGGTGCTGGGCAGCAGCCAACCTAGCAGCAGCCGAGGCCAGAAGCTGCCTTGAAGCAGATCCATGAGTGCTGGTTAGTTTGTTTTATTTCTACTTTATATTGTGTGTTGATTATTGATACTTGTTTCAGATGTTAGGGACAATCATTTCTACATATAATTCCTGTGAAAATGATTTTTTTGTGAATATTTTTGGGGGCGAGGAACGGATCGTCCAACTTTCCATTGTTTCCTATGGGAAACTTCACTTTAGTTTTAGAGCATTTCGGACTAAGACCATTCTTCTGGAATGGATCAGTCTCGCAGTCCAGGGTTCCACTGTATGTCATTTTATAAAAATTATCTTTAAGGCTGCAACATAATGTAAATTTCAGAACTCTCAACTGCATATTCTCCCACTTCTTCACTCTAAACAAAATTTTATCCCATTGTATCATATATTCTTTCATATTTTATTTTTATGTTTCAAATTTCAGTAAAAGTGTCTACATTTTAGCAATATGTTCATTGTTTGTATACAATTGTTTCAAATTCAGTCTTAATAATGTTCAAAACCAAAAGTTATTTTATTTAGTTTAAACCTTTCTAATAATTGTACATAAGAAAACCATTGATATGCATATCCTTTTACTGCCAGTCCTTCTATTGATTTTATTTTACATTCTCCTTAACAACATTCTATCAAAATAATTTAACTATTTATGTTTCATTATAATTTATCTTCTATAAAATGTTTTTCATGCTGAGAGCCACAAAGGTATTTTGGATACATCCTAGGCATATATATTTTTATATAGTGATTTTTTAAATCTATATTAACCTTAGTTTTGCTGGTCTACAAATATCCATGCCACCCAAATCTCAAGTCATGTCCTTCTAACTCCAAAAGCCTTCTGTTTCTCATCCATTCTTTCATCCATTCATTCATTTTTTCTGTTTAACATCCATTCTTTCCTCCAAATTAAACAAGCTGCAGAACATAAACTCAGGTAAATACAATTATCTTCTATATCTTGTAACTCCATTTATATATACATTTCTGCTATTAATTGGTATATTAGATGTCAAAATTTTATTTTCTGAAATAAAAAGAGCACTCTAGGCAAAATATTCATCGTAGTCATAGAAATTCTCCTCAACTATGCAATTATGCTTTGTCCCATCTTAACATATTTTTAACTTCGTTCCAAGTCTTAATATAATTGTTTTGAAATAACATAGAATTCATAATTATAATGATACTCAAGTATTTTACCTTTTTCTTAATCTTAAAAGCCATTTTATTCATCAATTCTATTTACTCTTGTAATTTCATATTTTTGTCAATATCTTTGTCTTCTGTTTGTTAATCTTAAAATCTGCTAGTGCACCAAATTCTTTTAGTTTTCAATTATTACAAATATTTCAACTCTCTTTAACCAACATCACATCATCTACAAAGACTTTCAATTTATTTGTTTTTTATTCTTTATGCACATATTCCTCTAATGTTGTTTAATGTCTCTACTCAGTATTTCAATAACTAAAATCAACAGGAGATGGCACAATGGCAACTGTGTTATTTCTTTTAGTATCTCACATAATTTAGTTATTCATTTTATCCCCTTTACACCATTGTCTCCAAAGTTCATCTCTTCCAAAACATTAAATAGAAAAGTCCAATTCTAATTGTCAAAAACTTTCTCTACATTTAAAAAATAATAATAATGCAGCTTGTTATTCATTCTGATCTTCAAAATATTCACAAGATCAAGTCCATATTGATCTTCATGAATAAATTCTTATAAAATTATTTGTAATCTATCAACTAAGATTGTAGTGAACGATTTATGGTCATTATTCAATATTGATATTGGTCTATAATTTCTTGTTGAAGTCAAATCTTGCCTCTCTTCAGATATTAATGCTATAATTTTTATTATAATTATTTAATGTGTAATTGTTATAATAGACAACACACTGTCTGTTGTTGTGCTCTACCCAGAATTTCCTTTGGTAAGATGGACAGCTATATAAATACAATAAATTAATTTTCAAGTCTCAGGAATCTTTTTTCCCTGTAAAATAAGATTCATCATATTTTTAAAAGGTTATAAATTTTATCCCCAAAGCATTTATAGTAAAAGCCCAATAATCCATCTGGTCCAGGTACTTTTCCTGGTTTAACCTTCTTATAGCTTTAGAAACTTCTCTTATTGTTATAAATCCATTCATAATCTGGTTTTGTTTCTCTGTAATCCTTGGTAGATTTTGTTTTTTGTTTTATTTATCTGTTTTTATCCAAAGGAATATTACGCTCTTTTTTTCAAATTAGAGTAATATTGATGGAAAGCTTTTTATATTGCCAACTTATCCATTAATACAGTGTCTCCTTGAAATTTCATTATCATTTTCTTTTTCTTTTCTTAGTTCCTTGGTTTATTTGCAAATTCCATTGTTTTCCATTTGCATAGTTTATTTTTATTTCCATTTCTCTTACAGTTAACATCAATAACAGTTGCTATAAGAATTTAATGTGATGAAAGATGTTTATCTTCCTGGAGAATTCTTTAATTCTTATTTTCTTTTTATCTAAAATAGCCTGTGTTTTTTTCTTGGCTCTTTTTAATTTCAATATTTTATTGTATGAAATATCCTCAAATAAAAGCTTTACTTTCATTGTAAAACATTTTTAAATCAATGCCTTTATTTAGATTCTTTTTTAAAAAAATATTTTTACAGTCTTTGCTATAAGATATTTTAGATATATAAGATTATAAAATAATATAATATTTTCTATTTTCTGTAATACTGTTTCATTTAATCTCTATGTAAAAGAAGTAGATTTCCTTGTAAAAACCAAACTCACAGGGTTATGATTAGAAAAATTCTTTGGTAGAATCTCTACTTTAGAGATCTTAGGAGCCAAATTTTTGAGATCCAAAAATCTCTATTCTTGAAAAGGAGCTATGTCTTTCTGAATAGTAAATATATTCTCTACAATTACCATTTTTCTGTCTCCATGCATCTATTAATCCTAAATCCCTTTAAATAAAAAAAGGACATAGTAATTTATCTTGAGTGACTGTAATACTTTTCTCTGACATTCTATCTACTTATGGGGAGAGGATTCCACTTCAAACCCCCAACAAATACCAATTTTAATTAGAAAAAATTATTAATGTCTCCATAAGTATTTGTTAACCATCTTGACTTTTTTTATTCCTCCTGCATATTATCCTGTCCTGTACTTTTCCACCTGAGCACCTCATCCAGTTTATGTACAGAATCATCTGTTACTTGGGGAATCTTTTATTTTCTCATGAGAACTATATCTTCTTTGAAGTCATCATTTTCCACAAATTATGTACAACAAAATCTTCCATAACAAATCTTTCTAATTCTAAGCTCTATATCTCATATGCTGCATCTTTTATGCATGTCCATGCACACAAAAACTTATGAACATATATATTTTACATATACTGTACATATACATATATATACCACATATATAGAATGTCATATACATAGTTAGGCTCTATAAGCCAATCACAATATATTTTATTAATTTAATTATTTTATTTTCAGAGAAAAGTTTATTGTACTTAGGAATGTTGAAAGGTAATTCATGAAATGTATAAGGAAGTATTTAGAAGAAAATGGCAACCAGTGTGAACAGTTAATATAAATTTATATAATAATTTGTCTATAAGGCATGATATTTGTTATATCCTGTATATCAAACAGCTATAAAAAGCATTCACACAGAGGTTAGTAAGAATTCAGGATGGTTAGCACAATCACATGATCGATTCATTATCCCTTTTTAACATGTGTCACACATATAAAAAAAGTGGCAGGACTTAAATATATGGTTGTGCCAACCATCTTGATTTTTTTGACTCCCATCATCACCTCTGGTTATATATCAATATATATAATAACTATAGAGTAATTATAGTAGAAATAGGATGAATGAAGCAATAGCCATTGGTAGGCAATTTGGTCCCTGTGAACTACTTACATCACCAGTTGAATATATTTCAATTATATGTGCTGAATTTAGTGAACAACCAAATTCTAGGTCCTCAAACTGAACTCATTAATAGGCTTCTCCTATATACTCTTGATTAGGACCCCTCCCCCAGCTAGATTCAGTTGGGTATCTTTTGAACTAAACTAGAACTAAACTCAATTTCTCATTCTAATTTATTTTTAATAGATAAAAAACACTTCCAGTCTATTCACCCATTGTAGACCTTTGCCTAGTTGTTTCCTCCAAGTCTAACATTAATAACAGCTTTGAACAGTTCTGTGCAGAGCTGCTTTCATCACACTTCCAGAAATATCTCTGCAAAAGTTCTATTTATTTATTTTTTTCAATTTTTATGCTAATCACTTGCTACAAGAGACTCAGGGGGGCTCACAAATAAAAACTGTAAAAACAGGCATCATTAAAACAATTAAGACCCCTAACTCAAATCCAAATAGGTGATAGAGGGGTTCAAAAGTGAGATGGTGTGAGAAAGGGAAACTACTGTAGAAACTCCTGGATCCTGCCAGAATGATGGGATCTGGAGAAGGCCTTTATTACCAGCACAGATGGTATGAACTAGTCCTAGTGGGGCAGACAGTTCCACAAGTAACCAGGCCCCAAGTCATTTGGGCTTTAAAGGTTATAACCAACACCTTGAATTGCACCTGGAAATAGACCAGCCAATGCAGCTCTCACAGTAATGGTGTCACATGGGCCTACCTATGGGCTCCAAAAACTGTACGTGCCACTGCATTTTGTACCAGCTGTAACATCCAGATGCTCTTCAAGGGTAGCCCCACTGCAGTAATCCAAATGGTAGATGACTAGGGCCTGAGTGACTGAGCCAGGGACACCCAATTCAGGTAAGGATGCAACTGGTACACAACCCAAAGCTATGCAAAGGCCCCCCTAGCTATGTCTGCCACTTGCTCCTCGAGCAGGAGCTGTGAGTTTAGGAGAACCCCCAGATTGCACACCATATCTGAATAGGGCAGTGCCAAAGATGGCACTGTCTAGAACCAAAGATGATAAGCCTCCAGATCCAGAAGCCCCACATACCCAGAGCCCCTCAGTTTTGTCATGGTTCAGTCACAGCCTGTTGTTCTTCATCTAGATCCTCAGAGCCTCCAGGCACTACAAGTGGGAAGTCACAGAAATATTTAAGTCACCTGAGATGGAGATGTAAAACTGTGATGTAAAACTGTGTATCATCAATGATACCTCATCCTGTGGCGATGGATGATCTCACCCAGTGGCTTTATGTAGATGTTAAATAGGAGTGGAGAGAGTACTGAGCCCAATGGCATACCACAAAGGAGTGGCCAAGGGCTGGACCTCTCACTCCCAATCAACACTGATTGGGATTGGCCTTGAAGGAAGGAGCCAAACCAGTGCAGTACTATGCCAGCCAGCCCCAACTCTCACAGCCAGCACAAAAGAATACTGTGGTTGACAGTATCAAAGATCACTGAGAGGTCAAGAAGAGCAAGGATAGATACACTACCCCATCCCGCTCCCTTGAGAGATCATCCGTAAGCATGACCGATGCTGTTTCTGTCCCATAACAGGGCCTGAAATCTGACTGAAAAGGATCTAGTTAATCTGCTTCTTCCAGGACCTTCTGCAGCTGCCAAGTGACCACCACCTCTAAAAAGGGAAGGTGGGAGATTGACAAAAATTATCCAGACAGGTGGGACCAAGAGATTTTTTTTCAACAGGAGGCAGACCAGGGCCTCCTTAAAGAGACTTGGGACTGTCCCCTCCTGCAGTGAACAATTCATCACTGCCTGAACCCACCTGGCCATTCCTGACTTGGCAGCTTTCACCAGCCAGGAGGAGCATTTTTTGAATTAGCAAGTGTTCACCCTGACAGTGTCAAGGATCCTGTCCACTTCCTCAGGATCAACTGGCTCAAACTGATCTCAGATAACAATGTCAGACCCAGACCCAGGCATCTCCACTAGACCTGTTTTATGCCCAGAGTCCAACTGTGAGTATATTCAACCAACTTTGTCCACCAGGTGTTCAACAAATTCCTCCCCTTGGTCCTGCAGCTGAACCTCTGAGCTCTTCTGCCCAAGGAGGCCTCAGATGATTTTAAACAGAGCCACTGGGTGACACAATAAGAGCAGAGAAGTAATATTGTTTTGCTGCTCTTACTGCCACAAGATAGGCCTTAATCGCAGTCCATAGCCTATCATGCTGAGCATTCAGTAAACAATTTAAAAAGAAAAGAAACTTCTAAAAAATTAGCTGATCTTCATATGATCTGTGTTGCATAGGCCAAATCATCTTTCAACCTAGATGTTATTTGTTTTTTGGGTTACAAATTCTATAATTTGTTTTATTGGATAGGACTCACAAGATTTGTAGTTCAGCATACCCAAAGGGGGCCAGGTTGGGAAATTATAAAACTATAGAACCAAAAGTGGCCTTGTCATTTAATAGATCCTGCCCTAAACAATGAACTGAAGGAGGTAATCTCTGTGATTCTGTTTAACACTATGAGTCTACACTATGCATTTGTGAAAAAAGCTGAAATTGAATTCAAACAAGACAGAGGGGTCCTTGCTCCATAATAGATGTTTTTGTGAAGGCACTTCCTTTGAAAGAACAGTCTACAACCTGAAAGTCTCTTCTAGACACATGACTTAGATAGATAAGTCATTGCCATCATGAGAGTAGGGGAGCTTTGATTTAATTTTATGTATCAATTGGTCTTGACTCTGCTGATGTTTAAAAAAGGCAGTAAAAACCTAAGTTTTTACTATTTTTTCCTCCTCCTATGATAATGATGTTGTTAATGAAGATGATTAATAGAGTTGTTTAGCTAGCTAGGTTACATTTGTGTTGTTTTTCAGTTATGGATTTTCTTTATAAACCCTTGAGAATCTAAGTAACAGTATACAAATGTGGTAAATAAATAAGCAACTGAATCAATCCATCAAGGCAACCTTCTGACCTCCTTTTTTTTTTCCTCTGGTCCCTCCTATCTCGTGATCTTGGGACTTATGCTACTTTGGCCTCTGATTGGCTGCTTTCACATTTCAGCCTGTGCCAACCAAATTGATTCTGCTTAATCATAATGCAAAAAGAGACATTTTACCCTTAATAAATCTTGTTTGTATGATGAACTTATTAAGAATGCCAGCATGTCAAGGCTCAAAATACATAAGAGAATTATGAGGAGGATAACTGTGAACTTTGTTCGAGTGCGCATTTGCTACTCAGGATATAGGCCTCCTGTTGAAGATGAAGCAGATTTATCTGGTTTTGTTCTGGGGGCAGGATTAGAACCAGGGGATAGCAGAAAAGCTGTTTATTTTTTTTATCCCACCTTTATTATTTTTATAAATAACACAAGATGGCAAACATACCATAATACTCCTCCCTCCTTTTTCCCTGTAAAGTGAGTTGGGCTGAAAGAAATTTCACCCAGATGGGTTTCAACCCTAAGGTAAGACTAGAACTCACAGTCTTCCAGTTTTTAGCCTGGTGCCTTAACCACTAAATCAAACTGACTCTAGTGTAGTGTCTAGCATTAGTCTACATTCACCTGTTAGTGACCAAGGTCTGAGTTTAAGAGATTTGGGTGAGAATGAGAGCTACAGACAGTAGGACAATGAGGCAAAGGGCATTCTTTCTGAATCTAGGAAGAACTTGGGAAGTTTTTCTTTGCATTTCTGCAGCAAGAACATGTTATTTTTAGGGCTTATGGTTTCTGTTCTATTCCTGAATAATGTAGTGAGAAGAATCTACATGTCCCGGTTGACCAACACTTAAGTATGAGTCAGCAGTGTGCTGCAGCTGCCAAAACAGCCAACACAATCCTAGGCTACATCAACAAAGGGATAGCATCAAGAACACAGGAACTGATAGTACCACTCTATATTGCACTAGTGAGATTACAGATGGAATATTGTGTCCATTTCAGGTCACCACAATGCAAAAAAAGATGCTGAAGCTCTAGGAAGAATGCAGAGAAAAGCAACAAAAACAAGAAGGGGTTTGAAGGTTAAATTTAATGATAAACAGCTAAGGGACCTAGGAATGTTTAGCCTAACAAAGAGAAGGCTTAGGGGTACAAGATAGCAGTCTTCCAATGCTTGAAGGCTTGTCACAGGGAAGAGGACATTGATTTACTCTCCATTACATCTGAGGGCAGGACATGAAACAATGGAAAGCAATGAAATAATGAATGAAAGCAAAGCTTGTCAGAGGGAGATCCAACATGGAAATAAGGAGGAATTTCCTGACAATGAGAATAATTAATTAATGGAACAGCTTGCCTCCCAGATTTGTGGGTGCTCCATTGCTGGAGATTTTCAAGAAAATATTGGGCGACCATTTGTCTGGAATGGCATAACTATCCTACCTTGGACAGGGATTTGGACCAGAACACCTATGATTCTAAGATAACTTCCCAATGAATAAGCCCTCTGACATGCACAAAAACATGTCTATTAAGGAACACTGCATACAAATGTGCATTAGAAAATGTCTTGCAAAACAATCTTTATTAATTAGATTTGTGTCCAGCAAAATATAACCGTTTCCTGCAGTTGTTCAAAATATGGCACAAATGTTGAAGGAACAGTTCAGAAAAACAAGAAGCAGCACAATTTACCTTGATAGATTTAAGTTCATTGGATGAAAGGAGTCAGATCTTGCCCTGTCCTTACTCTTCAAGTTTTTGGAGCTTGAAATTTCCAGAGCTTTTCTCAAGGTCAGAATGAAGTATTTCTCAGCTAGTATGTTTTGATTGAACCTCAGAACAGTCTCTTGGAATGCACAAATTTTGCTTCAAGCTTGCAATACAGTGGTGCCTCACAAGACGAGATTAATCCGTTCCGGAAGAACGCTCTTAGTGCAAAATGCTCGTAAAGAGAAA